>SZWC01002207.1:98046-113400 GCA_023375785.1 Penium margaritaceum
TCCTATATGAGCATTAGTTCCCTCTAGCACAGCTGATCTTGTGCTAGTGTCACTCCCCTCTAGCAAGGCTGATCCTATGCTAGTGTCAGTTCCACGGTATACATGATTCTATGTGATAGACTCCCCAGTCACACTCACTCTTGTGCATGCACCTGTTTCCCCTATGGTTTTTGCCCAGCAACCTTCTCTACAACCTGAGGTGAGTGCCCTAGCATCGGGCTACTCCAGCGAGCCCGGTGGCCGTGTCCGACCACTGGCCTCTAGGGCTCAGCGGACTGCTGACTCAAAGCCTAGACTCCCAACTTGTAGTTTTCAGAGTGGCGAGCCTGGCACAAAGGCCCTTGGCCTGATTGTCCACGCATACAACAATGAGGTGTATCCACTATGAGCACGATGTCTATGAGCCTTTCGACCTCCCGCCTAGGCGGAAGGCTATACAGGCCAAGTGGGTCATCCGCAAGGAGGTGAAACCTAACGACACACTCGATCCATACAAGGATCCCTTGATAGCCAAGGGGTTCTCACAGGTTCAGGGTGTGGATTTCATGAACACATTTGCACCCATTGGCTGTATGACTACTACTCATACCCTGTTCAAAGATGTTGTTCACCACGACTGGGAGCTACACCAGATGGATGTGAACAATGCCTTCCTTTGTGGCACCTTAGAGGAGGAGATGTACATGGTTCAACCACCTAGATTTGAACATGGTGATAAGGTCAAGCGCTTGTGCAAGGCTTTTTACGACTTGAAATTGTCACCCAAGTACTTGAATTTGGTGATGACTGACACACTGACACGTGTCGGTTACATGCAGAGTGATGTTGACCCATCCCTCTTTCTCACATGGACAGCTGAGAGCTTCACCACCATCTTCGTCAACATGGACAAAATCCTGAATGCGTCTTCTTCTGTGGAGGCCGTGGTGGAGACCAAGGCAGACTTCAGGCTCCGTACAGGATGAAGGACCTTGGTCCTACAACTATGCATCTCGAGATGGAGATCTTACCTGATCGTTAGTGGTGGATATTCTTGCTGCCTCAAGCACGTTACGCTTGCATGGTGAGGGAGCATTTTTCTGACCTCATTGGTGCAGTTCCCACAACCTCCATCCCCATCACACTTGACGGGCAGGATGGTTTGAAGGTGGATGACCCAACACAGCTAGGGGAGACAGTGGACGTGACCCTATACTTGCGCCTGGTTGGCTCTTTGATGTACTTGGTTACTACACGCGACCGGACATTGATTCTACGGTCATCCTCCTCGCACAGGTTTCAAATTTTCCTTGAGCAAGAGCCCTTCACACGGCCGTGCCAGTGGTGCAGCACATGGTCTCCACACCGTACCTTGGACTTTGATTTTGACGGCATTGTTCGATGGTACTCAATGACTACACAGACAGTAACTAGGCGTGGAGCTCTAATAGGCGTGGTCTGACAGACTACATGTTCTTGCTAGATGGCACCGTTGTGTCGTGGCGCAGTGCCAAGCACGGGTGTATCGCACATAGCTCATCGGACACTGCGTATGTTGCGCTGGGGGCTGGGGCTCCTGAGGGGGTATGCCTATATCGTCTGTTTTGTAAGTTGCATCACTCTATGCCTTGCATTGTTTTGCGCAGTGAAAACTAGAGTTCTCTCGCCATTGTAAAGAACTCTTGTGTGTTTCATGCATGCACTAAGCACATTTCTGTTGAGCATCACTTTGTGCATGAAATTGTGGAGTGACAAGTGATCTCCGTCATCTGGGTTGGCACAGAAATGCAGTGCGCTAACTTCTTGACCAAGGAACTAACACGTAGAAAGTTCATGGTTGCCATTCATTTTTTTGGGTTTTTCCCCTTGCCTAAGAGTTCTTTGAGTGGGGGTGTGTGAGCATGGACCGTTGAGCATCGTGTTGCATACTTGTGTCAGTTTTACACGCATATGAACATGCGTACCATCGGGTCATGGGAGACCTTTGTGACGTGTGTTGTTCCTTCTGATCGTATGACCTACTATGACCACTTGGCCGTGTCCATGCTCGTGCAGATCCCTGATGCTAACCCAGTTCGAGCCAGAGCAGTGACGCGTCAGTGGCTCCACCCACCAAGAGCTACTAAACTGTTGCCATTACGTCTCTGGTGCTTGCTGGGGTGCTCTACAGCTTTTTTGTAGTCGCTAGAGTTTTCTCGGTGGAGTGGCTCTCAAGCCTGATTTGCATGTCTTGTATTGTCTGTGCACCAAACAATACCGGACTTGTGCATGTGGCTTGTAGTAGGGTCCAACTCGAGTTTGTGCATCTTAAGGTTCAGATGATATTCTGTTTGGATGCCTGTGCATGAAGTTACGGCCAAAACAATGGTTTTGGGTCAATTTTAGGACAAACAGGCACAGTCGTGTGCGTCACCTGCCGTACGCTGCGGCATGTATTCATGCTGTGTGCTTGTCAGTTGTCACCCCTCTCTGCATTAGTAAGCTATTGGAGTTCATGAGAATTTTGACCATCTCTCTTGCCTAACCCTTGTTGATTATTGCACCTGCTTGCTTACTAGTGCGCGAGCAGACTGGACAGTGTTGCCACGTCAAGTTTCTAGGAAGCTTCCTAGAAACTTCTCATTCATAGGCTCTCAAACGCACCAAAGAGTGTGTGATTCAACCAAGCATAGCACAAGTTATGCTTGCTGAAACCCATGTTGTGATTTGCGACGTTCCTGTCGACCTGTATAGTTTACGGTGACCACTTGACCGTGTGGGAGTTGGTTGACAGGCCGAAAGATGCCAAGGTCATCGGCTCAAAGTGGGTCTTTAAGACCAAGTTTACAAAGGAAGGTGTGGTTGACAAATACAAGGCGCGGCTGGTGGCGAAGGAATACGCACAGCGTAAGGGTGAACACTACGATGAGAATTTCTCTCCCTTCACCAAGTTCACAAGAATCCGGGCGATCCTTGCAGTAGCGGCTGCGAAGGACATGGAGCTCCACCAAATGGTCGTAGAGACGGCCTTCCTCAACGGCATCATTGTCAACCGGTCTGAGGCGGACGGACTAGAAAACAGGGCCGACACAATAGCACCTACTGTCCGCTCCTAGCATTTCAGCTAGGAGACGATATCACCCTCAGGATCACGGTTCCACACTAAGCAGTTCCTAGGCAATCACTTGCTAGCAACAGTGTCCACTCAACACTTGGTCACTTTCGCGCGAGGTGCTAGTCAAAGACTAACTCCTGGGGCTTAGACCAACCAGTGTCTTCTTTATACTGTTCCTTAGTTGGACAACTCTATGAGGAGCATCTAAGGCCAGATTGTGTAATTAGAATGAGGAATGAACCTGGTACATATAGTCCTAGGCCTGGCTTCTAAGGTGTGTGGGTAGTGGCATTTTTGGGGTGGTCACTCCACACCACCTCACCAGTCCGCCAATTGGCGCATCCACTGACCGCCAAGTGGCGCACTCTCCTCATGCATGGAGAAATGTCTAAGAAACTTCCCCTGTGCTCAAAAGTTAAAAAAAACCTCGTGCGCACATCACGACTCGATCGCAGGACCTGTTGTTCCTAAGTCCAACATGCTATCCGTTGCGCTACACTTCTGGTGTCTCGCTTGGACTTGCACCACGAACAAGGTTTGGGGGACTTACTCCAAGGGAGCAATGCATGCCCAACCTTTCTGTTGAGCCATAGCAGTGGCCATGGGGCATAGAAGAACAACAATCTCTCCCTTGCACCTTAGGCCACCTGCTGTGGTAGTTTTCTTCGGCATGAACCTGTAGCTCTAGGTTGTGTTTGTGCACGACAACTTTCTTGGTCTTTAGTTATCATTTCTTGCATCCACCATGCCGACTCCTCAAGCACCTGCAACATGCATGCCGCTGTCTAGCAGCTTTGGCAAGAAGTCCGCAAGCATTGTCTTGGTTGCGACATGCTCTAGTTCCATGACACCCTTGGCGACAAGATCACCTGAGTAGTGGTACCGAATATCGATGTGCTTTGTACGCCGGGAGATCATGTCATCCTCTGCCATAGCGATGGCACTTTGGTTGTCGATGCGGATGACCGTTGCTTCCTCTTGTGGTGCCTTGATCTCATCAAGCAAACTGCAAAGCCATTGTGTTTCCTTGCACACTTTGGAGAGTGCAATGTACTCCGCCTCAGTAGTAGAACCCGAGACGCAGTCTTGCTTCCTGCTTGCCCAAGAGACCGCACCACCGTTGAGAAGACAGACAAACCCTGAGGTGGACTTTCTGTCATCAATCCGTCCTCCCCTGTCCACGTCACTATAGCATGTCAGTCGCAGCAAGTCTGATCCTTCTAGACCTCCAAACCGAAGTCCAACGTGCCGAGTCTTTTTGAGGTAGCGAAAAACTCGCTTCACAGCTTGGCAATGTTCTGGCCCAGGGTTGGCCACAAACCTGCTCACCTGACCCACCGCATAAGCAATGTCAGGTCGCGTTCCCACCATCGCGTACATGAGGCTCCCAACGGCGGACTGGTACAGAATGGTTTGCATCTTCCGCCGGTCTGCCTCGTTGCTTGGTGACATCGAGGAGGAGAGCTTGCAATCGGAGGGCATGGTGGTGCTGACAGGTTTGCAGTCCTCCATGTTGTAGCGCTTCAAGACTTCCATGATGTACTTGGTCTAGTTGAGCTTGATGGTGCCTGCTTTGCGGTTGTGGTGAACAGCAATCCTGAGGTAGTACTGGAGAGGTCCCATATCCTTCATCTTAAACTTGCTGGCCAAATTTTTCTTGAGGTCCGTAAGGGCCTCCTGCGAGGAAGAACACATGATGAGATCGTCCACGTACAAGGCCACGAGCAGCAAGCCAGGTTCATCCTCTTGCACATAGACACTGGGGTCATTCTTGCAATGTGCAAAGGAGATCTTAGCCATGAAGCTGTCCATCTCCTTGTACCAGATCCGTTGGGCCTGTTTCAGCCCGTACAACGCCTTCACCAGCTTGCACCCCTTACCCTCGGGTGCTTTGACACCTTCAGGTACCTCCATTTGCACCTCCTTGTCAAGCTTCCCATAAAGGAAAGCTGTCTTCATATCCATTTGGTGGATCTCAAGGTCTTTGGCGGTAGCAACGGCAAGCGGGGACCTGATTGAGGCAAACGTGACAACCGGTGCGAAGGTCTCATCGTACTCAGACCCTGCGCGCTGTCAGAATCCTTTTGCCACGACTCTTGCCTTGTACTTGTCGATGCTGTCATCTTGCTTCCGCTTCAACTTGAGCACCCACTTTGAGCCCACTACGTGAGCATTAGCAGGTCTGTCCACCAGCACCCATGTGCCATTTTCTTCGATGGACGCAAGCTCGCTGTCCCCCGCCTCCTTCCACTTGGCCGCATCGGGCCTTGCCAGCGCCTCAGCCACAGTGAGCGGCTCTCCCTGAGCTAAACAGGAACAGCTTAGTCCAGTCCAGCTTCCGATGTCAGCGTCATACTTTAGAATTTGTTTTCTTTGTCGTGTGCTGCGACGTTGCATTGCTGGTGGATCTTCACAATGCTGTTGCTGCTGTGCTGCTGGATGCCCTTAAGTTAAGTTTTTTTCTTTTGAAGAGCCACTGGCCTCTGAGCTGTTTTCAGAGGCCTCCAACGTCTCCGACTCTGTGTCAGAGCTCGCCCCTGCGTCAGCCTGCGCAGCCGCTCTCCCTGCCACACCACTGTTCTTCACGGCCTGCTGTATTGGCACCACTTGCCAGTTTTCGGGAGCTTGATCTCCTGACTCCAGCAGCACCAACCACTCTCCCTGTTTTGGAGCTTCCGTGGGATCAAGCATCTCTTCCTTGCCTGGTTTCCTTTCGAAGGTTACGTACCGGCTGGTGATGAGTCTTCTTCCTGCCAGGTCCCACAGGCGGTAGGTCTTGTGGGCCGTCTCATAGCCCACCATAACGCACTTTCGCGCTTTTGCATCCAGCTTGCCGGTACCCTCACCCGCCTCGATGTTTGCCCATGCGGTGCAGCCAAATACTTTCAGGTGTGATGCGTCCGGCTTCTTCCCTGACCAAACATCTCGTGGCATCATTTGTTGCTTTCCCTTCTTCTTTGCGCGCCTGCCCAGAGCAACCGCAGGAGTCAGATTGACGAGATAGCATGCCGTTCTTGCCGCTTCTACCCAGAACCGTGGTGGAAGCTTTGCATCAACGAGCATGCTACGCACCATGCCGAGGATGGTCTGATTCATTCGTTCGGCAACACCATTGCTCTATGGCGTGTAAGGCGTTGTGGGCTGGTGGTTGATCCCATGTTGATGCAACCCGCCCTTGCATGCCTCGTACTCTCCGCCATTGTCGCTTCGCATCGCTTTGACTTTCTTTCCTGTCCGCCGCTCCACCATGGCGATAAACTCCTGCAACGTTTCTCTGACCTCTCCCTTTGCTTTGAGGAAGAAGATCCACACCTTGCGACTATGGTCGTCTATGAAGTTCAGAAAATACTTGCTACCACCATTTGACGCCGTGCGAAAGGGTCCGCACACGTCGGTGTGAATCAGGTCAAGGGCTGATTCTACGCGGCAACCATTGCGCTCAAAGGGATTTTGCTTGGTCTTGCCTTGGAGGCAAGGTTCACACAGGCTGCCACACCCAACCGCATCCTTCTTGCAACCATCCATGCCTCGGACCAGCTGTTTTTGCTGGATGACTTGGAGCGTGCTGTTTGCAACATGCCCAAAGCGTCTATGCCACAGATCAGTGTCTTTGTCTTTTGCGGCAGAGGATGGTTTTTCCGTTTTTGTTGGTGTGCTCTCCTGCGTCAGTGTCGAGACCACTGCCTCTGCTGCACCCGCATGACCCTCGTTTTCTGAGCTCTTTGCTGCCATTGTCTGCAGTACGTAGAGTCCGTCAACTCGTGGAACTTGTGCCACAAGATCTTTGTTGGCGTAGAGGACCTTGATGTCCTCGTTCCTGGCGATGACTGCCTTCTTCTGCGTGAACACCACCGTCATGTCGTTGTCTGTTGTTTTTGACACGGACAGAAGGTTTGCCGCAAAGGAGGGCATGTAGACCACGTCACGTAGCCGTAGATCCTTCTATGCATCATTGACGCTGATGCTCACCAGCTTGTCGCCCACGCCCTTTGCGTTCACGACGCTACCGTTTGCGCATCTGAACCGCCGATCGGTGGGGCCGATGGAGACAAATCCAGCCTGGTCGTTGCTAGAGTGATGATCGGTGCCGGAGTCAAGCCCAAAAGCTGGCCTGAGCAGCGCCGCTCCTTTTGTTGGAGGCGTGCTCTCTGCTATCATGTTGGTGGCTTCTTTGCCACCCTTTTTGCTGCCTTTGTTCCCACCACTTCCGCCGTCTTCCTTCTTTGGCGACCTGCACTCTCTTGCCCAGTGCCCAGGTTTGCCGCAATTGCGGCAGTTACCCTGTCGCTTGGGAGCCTTGCCGCCATTGCTTCCTCCGCAACCACCGCTTCCGCTGCCGCCTTTCTGACCAGAGGCTGACCCTTTGTTCCCGCGGCCACCATAGTGTGCGGCATAGGCTGAGAAGTTAGCCTCACTTCCGCTGCCGCGCATGGCCTCGTTTTGCACGTACTCGGACACTGCCGTGTACGTCAGGTCATCCTCCTTCCAGCTGCCTATGATGGTGATCATTGGGCTCCAGCTCTCCGGTAGCGCCATGAGGAGGATCATGGCTTGCATGTTTTCTTCAAGGTCCCAATTCATCTGGCCAGCTTCGCCAAGGAGTCCTTCAAACTCCTGTAGGAAATCGGGGATTGATTTGCCCTCATTCACCCGCATGTTGATCAGCCGTTGTAGGATGAATAATCTGTTCGCGAGGGAGGTGGATTGGTGCATGCGCTTGAGCTTGTCGTAAGCTTCGGAAGCCAACGTGTACCCGGCAATGATGGGAGCATATCTCTTGGCTATCGCATTGCTGAGAAATGACATGACAATATCATTTCGATCCACCCATGCCTTATGCTCGGATGTGCCTTCTACGGGAACCTGCTCCTCTCCCTTCAGTAGCTTGATGAAACCGTGCACTTTCATCGCCAGCTCGAATTGCCATCTCCAAAGGGGGAAGTCAATCCCCTCGAAAATGGGGATTCCTCCCAAGGGTGCAAGACCTTGCGGCAGTGACGTAACACTCACATTTTCTCCAGTGGTCTGCCCTGTGGTAGCCACTGTTGAGTTTGAGGACTGCCCTGCGGTAGCCCCCACTCCTCATGATGGGTCAACCATTTTTGTTGCCCTTATCTGCTTCCCACGTCTCTACTGCATTGAGGCCAATGTAGGCTGATGTTAGCTGATGTCTGCTGCCGGTTTTAGGATGCAGATCCGTTGCTTACCCCTCCAGCCGATGTTCACCTGCACACAGAGAAGATATCTACACCAACACACCCAGGGTCTTGCCACCAAGGGCAGAGCTTGTCCCGGTTGGGACACAAGGGTCGTGCCTCAAGGGCAGAGCTTGTCCTTGGTCCCTGTGTGCTGAGTGTAGACCAAGCCGTTGGACCTGATGAAGCTGATGGAGCTGATGGAGCTGATGGAGCCGGCGTGCGCACCTGGAGAAAGCGTACCAGCGAAGCGTGCCTTACAACTGGTCATCGTGGGCCCATAACCCTTTGTCAACCAGCCTGAGGCAAACAGACTAGAAAACAGGGCTGACACAATAGCACCTGCCGTCCGCTCCTAGCATTTCAGCTAGGAGAAGATATCACCCTCACGATCATGGTTCCACACTGAGCAGTTCCTAGGCAATCACTTGCTAGCAACTCTGTCCACTTGACACTTGGTCACTTTCACGCGAGGTGCTAGTCAAAGACTAACTCCTGGGGCTTAGACCAACCAGTGTCTTCTTTATACTGTTCCTTAGTTGGACAACTCTGTGAGGAGCATCTAAGGCCAGATTGTGTAATTAGAATGAGGAATGAGCCTGGTACATATAGTCCTAGGCCTGGCTTCTAAGGTGTGTGGGTAGTGGCACTTTTGGGGTGGTCACTCCACACCACCTCACCAGTCCGCCAATTGGCGCATCCACTGGCCGCCAAGTGGCGCACTCTCCTCATGCATGGAGAAATGTCTAAGAAACTTCCCCTGAGCTCAAAAGGTCAAAAAACCTCCTACGCACATCAAGACTCGATCGCAGGACCTGTTGTTCCTAAGTCCAACATGCTATCCGTTGCGCTACACTTTTGGTGTCTCGCTTGGACTTGCACCACGAACAAGGTTTGGGTGACTTACTCCAAGGGAGCAGTGCATGCCCAACCTTTCCGTCAAGCCATAGCAGTGGCCATGGGGCATAGAAGAACAACAATCATAAACAAAGAGATCTACATGGAGGTGCCAGAGAGGGTGCAGGCGCCGGAGGGTACTGTGTGTAAGCTGTGGAAGTCCTTGTACGGGCTAAAACAATCGTCCAGATGCTGGTACCAACAAATGGACAGCTTCATGGCACAACTCGGCTTCAAGATTTGTGAGGCAGATCACAGCATGTACGTGCAGCGCAACAAACAGCTCCATCATATCATCGTACTCTATGTGGACGACCTGATTTTATGCTTGACGGATCTGCCGGGCCTACAGTGACTGAAAGAGCAGTTGAGCAACAGATTCCAGATGTGGGACATGGGAGGACTAGAGTACCACCTCGCTCAAGCGGTATAGCATGGGGGACTGCAAACCAGTTCGCAGTCCGGTCTCCATGACCTGTGAACTAAGTCCGGCAATGGTGCCGCAAACAAAAGAAGAGTGGGAGGATATGGCAGGAGTGCCCTACCAATCGGCGGTGGGCAGCCTCATGTACGCCATGGTGGCAACTCGACCGGACCTGGCCTTTGCGGTGGGCCCAATGAGCAGGTATGTGGCTGATCCAGGGCCACTACACTGGCAGGCGGTCAAGCACATCCTCCTCTACCTGCAGGCAACGCGGCAAGCGCGCCTGAGGTTCAACGACAAGGGGTGGCCGGACCCTGGTCTGCTACATGGACGCAGACTACGCTGGCGATGTGGACAAGCGGAAGTCCACATCTGGGTACGTGATTTTCCTCGCTGGTACAGCGGTCTCGTGGTGCAGCTAAAAGCAAGACTGCATCGCCACCTCCATAGTGGAAGCAGAGTACATCGCGCTGGCCGAGGCAGTCAAGGAGGCGGTGTGGCTCTACAGGTTGATGGGGGAGCTGGGCGATCCGTAGTAGGAGCCTACAGCGATGCAAGAGGACAACACCGACTTAGTCTCGCTGACCAACGACCCGACGCAACACAGGAGGACAAAGCACATTGACGTGCGTTATCGGTACGCACGGGACATGGTTGAAAAGGGGTAGGTGGTGCTGCAGCACTGCGGCACACACAACATGCTTGCGGATTGCTTAACCAAAGCGCAACCCGTTGACTGGCACGCATTGAGCGTGGACGGACTTGGGATGACCAGCTATGATGGGCTCGAGGGTGCAGCAGAAGATGAGTGAGAGCAAGGAGGGGCCGTGGGCATGGCAGGTGCAAGGGGGAGAATGTTGAAGATTGCACCTCTCCATGACCAAATGCGGCGCTGGGAGGCGTCGACGAGCCGCCAGAGAGAGGAGACTGGATCCTCGTCAACGGATCTGGAGAATCGATGATTTCTCAAATCATAAATGGAGGATTGCCCCTAAAATTTGACGAGTTGCTCAATCCAGTGGAAGTTGTTTCACTGGAATCCGACTAGTAACGAGGGAGATATGGGCTTCCAAAGTTGGGGTGTGTGCGGCGGTTCTGGGAGCCGACTGCGGTCCGACTTCCGGTGAATAATTGACCGGAACGATTAACAAAATGACATCTGGGGATTTTGCTCCAGGACGATATGACGAGGCGTCCGGTGGATGATCGGCCGGATTTTTGGAGTGCTGTTTTTTTACTGAGGGACTTAGCCAAAATCCTGACTCGGAGTCCGAAACTCAGTAGTATAGTTTGTTACTCGGTGACTCTGTCAAAAACCCAACTGGAGGTCCGCGAACAGGTTTCGACCCACATCAATCCCCATCACCAAACTCAATGATTAACTCATCAAAACAGACCCCAAAGGTGTGAGGGGTGCCGCCACTACGCGTAGGGACATTTGCGCCTCCGGAATGGCGTTTTGATGGGTCCTTGATGTGTGAGGGCGCCTCGGCGGGCGACGTGGTGTGCGCCGTCGACTGAGCGGCTGATTTGGGGTATTCCGCTTTGGCTGACATAGCGGGAGCTACTGTGATCCGAATCGTGCACGGTTTGGTGCGTTGGACAGCTCATGACTAGCCATACAAATGTTTTGATCATGTCCATGTTCACAAAAAAATGTAAAATCGCATTATTCCTTTCGCAAAAAGTGACTGTCTCACATTTGTCTCCAACTGCCAAAAACAGAGCGTGGGGCGACTAGAAAGCTCACGCTTAGACTCAGATTCACCCGCACAAAACCTAACGGTGAGCACAGAAGACCCGTTGGGCCACGTTGGAATTGCACCCTGGTTTCTGACAGCTTAAGACCAGGCACTGTCATTGCTTGGTGCAGAGATGCACGCCACCCGTGCGGCTCATATTCGCGCCTTTCACTCCCTTCGTCAAGGACCTGCTAAGCCTGCCGCCGATTTGTGGCAGCTTGCCATGCGCGTCTACATGCGTCTTGGGACTTGAGGAGGTACAAAGCTCTAGGCGCTTTGCAAGATCATCATTGAAGTTGTCTTGAGCATGCAGACATCTTCTCACGATTTATCGCCATGCTCGAGCCCTTCTCCAACTCACTTCAGTTCCTCCCTTGGGCGCATCAACTTTTCCTCTAGGCGCCTACCGCCCGCGAGGCAACCATGGCCCATCAGGCGAGTCCCCGTGATGGTACAGTCGTCGCGTCGCTGCTGATGCCCCTCTTATAGTCCACTCCTTCATCCTCCGGCATACCTCCCCTTCCCCTTCCACCTCGATTAACTCGACTTGGATGCAGGGTGCAATGGCCGCAACACAGGGGAAGAAGGGCAAGAAGAAGCAAGGTTCGGGCCAGCAGCAGCAATCGGGCAATAGCAATGGACGTACTGTCCACTGCTACCTCCACACGTTTGGTTGCATTGCACATGCGGTGGTGCACGCACGTGAAGGGCGGAGCAAGCTGGACCCACGAATCCACTGGTGTGTTTTCCTTGGGTATGAGAGCGGAAGCAAGGCGTACCGACTCTTTGACCCAACACAGCAGATTGTGCGGAGTCGTGATGTCACGTTCGATGAGAAAATCCGTTGGACAGACAAAGAGGCAGGTCTTTCCAAGAGGGGGGAGTGGCTGCCACTCCTTGAGAGGGAGACGTCGAAGGATGTGAATGAGGGTGACGTCCTCGCATCACCACCAACCAGAGAGCATTGCCTAAGGGACGGGCGAGTGGCAGAATTTGTTCCGGCCTGTTCAGATGAGGAATCCGAAGTACCGGAGGTGGACGTGGAGGCAAAGAGTACACCAATGTCTCCAAGGTCTCAAAGAGAGGGGGATCAAGCACTTGGAGAGGATGGCGCTGAAAGGGGGTGGCAACAAGAACAACTGCCTCAACAGCCCCATACAAGCAGCCGTGTGCGAAGAAGGACAAAGAGGTACAATGCCGACAAGGGCATTTGGACAGGGTTTGCACAAGTCTTCTTCACACAAGAGGAGCCTGAAGGAGGCACGGCACGAGAGGGATGGGGCTGAGTGGGAGGGAGTAAAGAAACATAAGCTCGCCTCCCATGAGGAGAAAGGCTCCTGAGTTGCAGGTTGAGCATGGTCGACTGCCATGGGTGATGCGCAAGGGGGAGATTGTTGGAGTGATGCGCCTCACCATAGCAGGAGTAAATCCAAATAGGAACACCAAAAAGACAAGCCTTAGTGGCTTTGTGGTTTATGGTGTCCACCTCCAGAGGCAGGGGCCCAGGTTCAAGTCCCACAAGATCTGTTTCTGCCCTGTCTCAAGTGAGGTGGAAAAAAGATGCCAGGAAGCTAGCTCAACCTTTAGAATTCCTCCTTGAGTTTCTAGAAGGCTAGGTGAGGGTCCAGGAAGGTGGCACACCTTCTAGAAGGGGTGACTTGTCCTACAAGGCATCTAGAGTTGTCTTGGTCTTCTGGATACCTTCCCTCCTACTAGAAGCAAGCTGAGGAATCTAGGAAGGGGCCTTGCCTGAGGGCGAGCGGCCTAGCAGGGCCGCGCACGTGGGCCAGGCCCTTGGGAAAGCAAGAGGGTGTGGGGAGCAACGTCTTCCCCTTGGACCACCCCAGTGGGCCCATCCGCGGGTTTGTGGGTTGGGCAAGGTGTCTGGGGTGGGCGGTTTGGGGTTGCAGGATCCCAAAGACATCGTGAAGGCGATCCCATAGAGCCTAGGGCTCTCGGCGGAAATCTGGGCCCAAAGTGGACCCGGTGAATTCCTGCCGAAATATCCTTGGGCCGGACAGCAGGTCTACAGTGCTAGAGAGCGAGCCCAAGGACCTGCCGGAGCCAGTGTGAAGCGCAGAGCAGGATTAGACGCCACAATGAGTGAAGTTGAGGGTGGTAACAACGCTAACGCGCCGGCAGTGACCCTCACTGTGGCGGCCATGGTGCAGCTTGGCCTGGGGAAGGAGCTCTCCCCTCCCCAGCTGGGCACACGTGACTATCTGGCCTGGAAGGATTTGTTCTTGTCTTGGGTGGCGGAGTACGGATTGGAGGATCTCTATCTCCATCGCCCGCTAGTGTCAATCACCGATCACATGCTGTTGCGTGCCTTTAACGCCTTAATGTGCGCTCTACCAAATGCACAGGCACTTGCACAGCGTCATTTTCGGTATGGAGGAAGGGGAGAAGATTTTGCTTATGCCCGGAGTGGTGCACCCCGGCCGCATGATGCGTGGAAGCATCTCTCTACTCGTCAAGAGGAGCAGGGCATGACCCTCGTCATGACTCTGCAAGACAGGCTGAGGAATCTGTACCCCAAGCCTAGTGCCCCGGCAGCCGAGTATTGGGACAACACAATTGATATTCGACGACGTCTGCTCGGACTCGGTGCATCCTGCTCACTCCTCGAATGGCTCGATGTGGTGCTACTCCATCTTGGCGAGCAGTATAAGGAATTCCGGTGTGACATCTTCCGCCGTTATCCAATGGCAGAGATCGAGCTTATTGACCTCTCCGTGGTCTTTGCCAAACTGCACAACTATGAGGACGTCCTGAAGGGGGAAACTCGTGAGATGACCTCCACTCCGTCCGTCACATATGCACATCAGATCTCCTCTGCTGCAGCTGCCAGCCTGGCGCATGTCGTCTTTACACAGGCAGGTGGCAACTCGGGCGGGAGACATGGTTCTGATGGTGGACATGGTTATGGTGGCGGTGGGGGACGTGGCCCTGGGCGCGCTCGTGGGGACCAGTGGTGCAGCTACTGCAACCAGTCCGGGAATTTTTGGCGCAAATGTCCCATTCTGCAACGTCACATGATGGCGAGACAACAGTTGCACCAGGTGCAGCCGTGGCAGCAACAGTAGCAGCCGCCACCGCAGCAGCAGCAGCAGTATCGTTCGACGTACCTGACACCTGGTCAGGCAGATCGGCAGGCTGGTGGCTACAGCGCGCCTGGATAGCATCTCTTCCAGTCCGTGGTGGCCACCACGGTCGGTCTGCCACCGCAGCAGTTTCAGCAGTACCCTGGGCCGCCACCTCCGTTGTGCCCTGGGCCATGCTACGAGCTGCCGTTCGCGATGGCACCTGCCCCAGTCCCATCATGGGCCCAGCGTGTATACGACAACATGGAGGCCACGCCTGTTAGCGACCCACAAGGGACGACACCTGCGTGCATCCTCCAGAGCCCACTGCATCAACTCAACAGTCAGGTCCGCGACTTGCGTACACCCACGTGACCACATCTCACACACTGCCAATGCATGAATGGCTCTATGACACAGCATGCTCACATCACATGTCACCGCATTGCCAGTTGTTCGTGTCCTTGTATGCAACACACGAAGTGCATGGTGTGAGGACTGGGTCTGGTGAAGTATTGCGTGTTGAGGGCATTGGAACTGTCGCCTTGCAAGCGCCTGGTGGGGTCATGTGGCTGACTGTGATCCTGTACGTTCCTCGGCTTAAGGTGAACTTGCTGTCGGGGGGCCAGCTCGACAGGCAATCGGGCATGTCTGCATTGACGCGTGACCAGAAATGCATGATCTTTGGTGTGCAAGGGGAACTCTTGGCTGACCGCCCACTGCACACAGACATGCTGTACAGGCTGACACTGTTTCCTGCCTTGCATTCTAACCGAGCACAGGCCCACATCATGACCACAACAGACCCACAACACACGGACGTCATACACAAACGACTTGCACACATCAACATTGATCTGGTCAAGGACATGCTTAGGCATCAACCTACACATGGCCTCAGTCCCCAAGACTGTCCTCACGGTTTGAAGACATCTGCATG
>SZWC01002207.1:126667-141674 GCA_023375785.1 Penium margaritaceum
AGAGAGAGAGAGAGAGAGATAGAGAGAGAGAGAGAGAGAGAGAGAAAGAGAGGGATGGGAGAGAGAGAGAGAGAGAGAGAGAGAGAGAGAAAGAGAGGGATGGGAGAGAGAGAGAGAGAGAGAGAGAGAGAGAGATTGCTCTTCACCATCCGTAATGTATGCCTTAGAAATCCCTTTTGAAATCTCGCTTATTCAGGTTTGATGTAAATGGTGCACCCTCCTCTCTGGCTAATTTACATTTCTCTTCATTCTTGTAGACTTGTTCCTGTACCCTGTGATTTTGGCAGGCTGCTAGAAGACCCCAAGCTATGTGCTATACTCAGTACATTGCTATTCCGCTACCTTCATCTAAGGGTTTGGAATGAACATGAGATGAAATGCTTCATTTGAGAGAGGATTGCAACCGGAAATAAAACAGGGCATGCAGGCCCATGCAAAAACGAACATGAGCTCTGTGCATGAGTGCGATGCAAGACGGCAAGAATTTGGTTAAGTCTGGAACGCTGAATATAAAAGAAGAAGGAAAGAGAACAAATGAGCCCCTAGCGGGCTTAAGTAGGGGCACCGGCAGCTAGCCGCACCGGGCCCCGTCACCCCCGCTGAGCCCAAACGATTCAGCGAGGAGAACACACTATGTACAGCACGATAACAATAATCGTGGCCTCCTCGAGGCACCGGAACAGCTCTCCGAGTGCCCGGGTCTCGACCACCGAGAATATAAGAGCAGTGCCAGAAAATCTCATAATCAACGTCCAGACATCACACGTGGCTTTCCGAAAATCGGAAGCACTAGTACAGCCACCGGGTCTCCTCGTCGCACCAGTATAGTCCACCGGGTGTGCGGGTCTCAACCCACCGAGAAAAGTCTCCTAGCTCCAGACAAGCCTACAGGGCAACCAGAACGCATCGACCGCGTCTCGCCGGCGCTATCGTAGGTGCTGGAGAAGTCTCGGTGCAGTCCAGAGGCCCGTCATGTCGTCACGCCCTCCTCTACTATATACCCCGAATGTGGGTATACCGGTAAACTAGCGGTGTCGGTCGTGACGGGTGGAAGCCACACCAACCAACACTCCCCCTAGCTGACATAGCCGTCCATGCCAGAACAAATGAACGAAGGAATGGAACAACAATGTATGGCAAGCCGTAATATGCATGAGTGAACTCACACACACACACACACACACACACACACACACACACACACACACACGCATTCACACACGCACACACACACACACCTGCTATCCATCTAGGGTCTCCATGGACACTGGCACAGCCCACCAAGTGTCTCGGTCTCGGCCATGAGAGGAGTGATGCACACGCACACAATCCAGTGCAATGCACATCATACACATGTCAGAGGACAAGATGGTCTCCTCGTGACACTGGCGGTACCAAGGCCCGGGTCTCGACCGCTACGAGCAATCCAACACAATAGCATCATCATCCAAACACATGATCATGCGAGGATCTCCTCGTAACATGGGTGCAACGCACCACGTGTCCGGGTCTCGACCATCAGCTCGCATGCACATGCCACACACAGTATAGCCACACACCAAGACACACGATCACATGGTCTCCTCGTGACACTGGTACAACGCACCAAGTGTCCGGGTCTTGACCGACAGGGTGCTACCATCTACATGCAGCTGTGCAGGCACGCAGCATGAGCCACATGCGGGATGCTGTAGATGCTTACAACAGAGCATGGACCTCGCCATGCATCTCCCATGACGTCACGTCAGGTCGAGGTCCACACAACACTCCCTCTGGGCAGATGAACCTGGCAACGATGTCCTCGATGGAGATGCTGATGTCGTAGCTGAACAGATCCTGGGCGATGAGTCATGTGGTGTGTCCATCATGCAGAGATAGCTCCCCCTGTCACGTGCGAGTCGACTCCCTCCCTCAAAGACCAAGTGGTGTCTCCGGCTACGACTCCTCATGTCGTAGCTACATCACCTGGGAAAAACCAGTCCTTGCGTGACTGCGAAGGGTCCCAACTCACAGCCTCTCCTGCCTCCGCTCAGTCGCAATGCATCTGTGTACGCCGGAGGAAAGGGAATGGGCGAGCAGCACGCGTGCATTGATGGAGTGGCGGAGCTAGCCTCTAATATGGGATAGAGCACCCTAAGGCACAGGGGTGTACTGCCCGAAGAGGAGCGCTGGAGCGACAACCACCACTCATGGATGAGGATGACGTTGGGGAACGTGAGTCGGGTGGATGAAGGTGCGTGATGGCAGTAGAAGAAGAAGGAGGAGCGATGATGGGGTCGACAGGAGCCAGGATGGCGGAAGCCAAAGGCACGCTCACCTTTCGTGTGACATTCTCTCCAACGGACGTCATACTCGGAGTTGGTACAAGATCCTCCCTGAGTAGGGGTGTGCAAGATGCTGCTGGCGGAAGGATCCTGCCGATAGCAGTGATGCTCCCTTCCTATGAGAATCGCTGACGCGCTGTCATCATCTCTCAGTGTAGCATGACTACACGCTCCTACAGATCAGCATAATCTGCCTCGAATATGTCGAGGTTGCCCATGTCGACCTGGTCTAGGATAAACTTTGCCTCACTGGATGCTGCACATGCAGACTACACAACTTGTGAGTACAGCGCCATCTGCATCTCTGCTACTGAAGACAATTGAACTGGTGTTGCCACATCCTCCTGAGGGTCAACCAAGCTCGCAATGTGCTGAGACGTTGGAACATCAGATGCAACTGCAGGTGTCGTATCCACATCACACCTCGTATCTGTCATGCAAGGAGTGAGCGGTCACATGCCGAGAGAGAAGGAGAAGGAGAAGTCGTCAGAATCTATGGAGCATCTGGACAATTCGTCCGTGCACATACTACCACTCTTAGTATCGATGTAATCAGCAGGGTCACCGACACGTGAAAACGAGGGGGTAGAACTCAACTCCTACTGATGAGGTGACTCCATCCGCCTGTACGGGTCTGCTCCAGTGTCCTTGACTGCCGTCGTAGTGGATAAAGGTATGCAGGACTCCGGCTCGACAATGCCCGTCAAGGCGACGAACAAGCGTAGCTGGCGCTGACGCACTGTCTCATCGGGAAGGCTGGTCACCGCCACCTGCTCGATGATAAAGAGAGGACCACCATCTGACTCTGTCATGTATGCTGCCGCTCCGTCGTGTGTACGGGAACCCGAAGACTCAGGAAACATGGGTGACTCCTCACGCTGAAGCTAGTCCTCAGGTAGCGCAGATGACACGGTGAAGCCAACTGAGTCTGCTGCAGCACGTGTGTCAGTGACACCTCTCAGAGCTGCTGCTCTCAAGAATGTCTCAACCTCCAAAAGACCAACCAGCCGACTCTGCTCATGCACTGCGACTGCTGTCGTACTGGTGTGAATCTCGTGCGCCAACGCCCCCGGAGATCCGTGTGGGGCATCCCGATCCGCGCGGGACTCATGTGCCACCGCCAGGCCACTACCGTTCTGCGCTGCAAGTGGCACCGCTAAGGCACGCGGGACTTGCACTCCTCCTGATGTAATCTGCTGCTGTAGAATGTCTGACTGCTCCCCAGTGTAAATGTCGACCTCAATGACATGCACGTCCCAAGGACCCCAACATCCGCCGGACCAGTGTGAGTCTGCTGCACACTCTCCCCCTAAAGTATGGTAGATGCATCTCAATCCGTGCGAGACTCATGTGCCACCCCTAGGCCTCCACCGGTCAGAGCCGCTAGTGGCACCGTCCGAGGACGCCGTGCCTGCGGTACTCCTGATATCACATGCTGCTGTGGAAGATCTGGATCCAACCTAGACGATGAAAGACAACTCTCCACCATGAACACCATGTCGGAGTCAGACTCCATGCCATGTGTTATCATTGCATCATCTGAGTCTGCTTGAGCTGACGCTCAAGCAGCACGGCCCGGCGCGAGTGCGGATCCTGTCGCTACGGTCACATCACGCAATGCGCAGTGACCACACTCCCCCTCGACAGGTACACCAACGAAGGCCGAGGAGGTGGAGGATGAATCAAAACCAGTGCGAGCACGCCGTGCGGAGTGCTGACACCAACGTCGCAAAGTCACTCGACTGCAATCACTAAATGAAGACATGTCATCGCGAGATGGCATCGTGGTCGCAGTAGAGTGGAGGATTGAAAGGATGGTGGCATCTTGGGACTCGCTGGCAGATGGAGCTGAAGGTACACCATCGGATGAGGAAGGAGGAAAGGATGGAGCAGATGTGATCGTAGAGGCCGTCGACAAACAAGTAGCAGAAGTACGCTAAGTGACGACGGGGTCACCAAGCCGCTGCACCGTCTACCGGAGGCCGTGGATCTCAGCGAATATGCTCCCCAGAGGTCCAGCTAGGGGATCTACCAGCGCCGGCAGATCCGTATGCTATGGAGGACGCACGCTCGGACGGGGCTGTAGCCAAGGTGGATGCCAGCCGGAAGGGTGTTGGAGTGATGCTCCTCACCATGGCAGGAGTGACTCCAAAAAGGAACACCAAAAAGACAAGCCAAGGTGGCTTAGTGGTTGATGGTGTTCACCTATAGAGGCAGTGGCCCGGGTTCAAGTCCCACAAGATGAATTCATGTCCTGCCTCAAGGGAGGTGGAAAATAGATGCCAGGAAGCTAGCTCAACCTCTAGAGTTCCTCTTTGAGTTTCTAGAAGGCCAGGTGAGGGTCCAGGAAGGTGGCACACCTTCTAGAAGGGGTGACTTGTCCTACAAGGCATCTAGAGGTGTCTTGGTCTTCTGGACACCTTCCCTCCTACAAGAAGTAAGCTGAGGAATCTAGGAAGGGGCAGAAGCTTCTAGAGGAGGGAAGGGATGCCTTCCTAGGTGGGAAAAAGAACAACCTACCAATAGAAACTCTAGAAGCCATAGAATCTGCTAGGAAGCTACAAATCCGGCATGCTTTGGTGTTTTGGAAAGCTTAGATCAGTGGCTATAAAATGTCACTACTTATGAGCCTTGATAAATTGTACATTCCCAATCAATTGAGGCCAAAAACTATTGCCTCAATCTCCAACCAGTTTTCTGCCATCCTTGGAACCAGTTGCCTCCAGAGTTTCTGTCTCTCCAAAAATAGTTGGTGGTGTGAACCAGCCACTTCTAGGGACCCTCCAAGGTGCGCACTCACTCTCAGGCCAACAGAGGGCACGTCCAATAGCGACGCCAACCATGACGTCCATCACCACAGTAGTACCAGGCAAACACGCACGGCGCCATCTCATATGTCCGTGCACTCATCTTGTGCGCTGGACAATGGATAAGGTACCGAGGGTACCTACTCTCGGTGGTAAACACCAAGCCACGGGAGAGAATGAGGCCAGTAGGTACTATCACTCCTGGAGGTCACGGCGTCCGGGTGAGCAAATGTGACCAAACGGGAAGAGCTGCACTACCACAGCACGCCCGGAGACTACGGTCTAACTAAATGCGGCCACTAATGGTGCTGTCACTAACAAAGCGAAGAGTGCTCCAAGACGAGAAGGGGTGGCGACTACAGGTGTGGCTGCTGCTCCAAGCAGTAGACGACCCAGCCCTCAGAGATGGTAAGACTCGAATCCGCCGTCGATCCTACGGGGTGAAGTACGCGCACCAATCCACGGGCCCCAGGAAGACGCCGGTCCAGGACGCGTCTCGAAGCGGAGATCGCCACTGACCATCGTCAGCTGTCAGCTGAGAAGGCGGAAGTGCAAGCTCTCGTGCAGCTACCGCACTGTGTAGTCGTCGACACTCCACCACCTGATGTTGTTATTGCGACTATGAGAGCTGCTACTGCCGCGGCGGTAGTAGTTGGAAGATCATCCTTTTTATTTACTTGTTTTCTTTCCTTGCTTTCGGCCACCCCCCTTTTCTTTTTTTGCCCTCACCCTCCACTTCTTTTTTCTTCTATCTCCCCCTCTTGTGTTCCTCCCTCCTCTTTTTGTTTTTCCTCTCCTTTTCATTCACTCATTTCCAGGCGTACCACTTTTCATATTTATTGTTCCTCGCCCCCCGCCCTTTTCTCGATTACCCCTAAGGTGGGCAAACGGAGAAAACAAAGGAGGAGGGGGGTGTCCGGCTTGTCCGGCCCTCCCTCTCGTGCACGCTCGCTTGCTCGCTCGCTCACTCGTTGAGTGAGCGAGTGAGCGAGTGAGCGAGTGGGTGTGGGGGGAGGAGGGAGCGAGGAGGGGGGTCCTATCCGCCCCTCTGACCCGGCCCCTCTGTCAGTCGGTCGACGGGGCCGACGGGGCCGAGGGGGCCCGGCAGGGCCCTCCGAGGGCCCAGTTGAGAAGGGGAGGAAAAACAAAGGGGGGGTGCAAACGGGGCCGACATGCCCCCTCAGAAAGGCTCCCCCTCAGAGGAGGGTTGTGAGGCCCTCCTCGCAGCGGCAGTAGTAGCTGCAGCGGCAGGTGCAGCTGTTGCGGTTGTTACTGCTGCTGCTGCTTCTGCTGCTGCAGTTGCTTCTACTACTACTGCTACTCTACGCAGCAGCTGTTGCTGCTTGCTGCTGTCGTCGTGGCTGCTACTCCTGCACGCTGCTGCTGCTACTATCGCTGCTCCACGCTACTACTGTTGCCGCCGCTGCTGTAGTAGATGCTGCACTTGCAATAAGCTGTTGTTGCTGATGCTGCTACTGCAACGGCTGATGCGCAACTACAACTGCTTTTGCCGCTGCTACTGCTACTACACGCAGCTGCTGCTGCACTCTCTATTGCTACTGCCATCGCTGCAACACGCTGTTACTACTGTCGCCGCTACTGCTGCTGCCGCCGTTGTTGCAGTGGCTGGTACTGTTGTTGCTTTTGCTGTTGCCGCCGCAATCGCTAGTGCTGCTTTTTGTGGCTCACCGCCCCTATGGCGTTCACATGCAGTCGTTTTGCACTCCCTCACGTTGTTGCCGGCGTGGCGCCACATGGCGCGTTCTCTTTGCATTCCGCTCAGTGATGCTGCTTCTGCTGCTCACACGCCCCCCTCTGCTCCGATACCAAATTGGACATAAATTAGGGCATGCAGGCCCATGCAAAAACGAACATGAGCTCTATGTGTGAGTGCGATGCAAGAAGTCAAGAATTTGGTCAAGTCTTGAACGCTGAATGTAAAAGAATAAGGAGAGAGAACAAATGAGCCGCTAGCGAGCTTTGTTAAGGGCACCGACAACTAGACGTACCGGGCCCCGTCACCCCCGCTGAGCCCAAACAAGTTAGCGGTGAGAACACATTGTGTACACCACAATAACAATGACGGTGGTCTCCTCGAGGCACCGGAACAGCTCTCCGAGTGCCCGGGTCTCGACCACCGAGAAAAAAAGAGCAGTACCAGAAAATCTCATAATCAACGTCCAGACATCACACGTGGCTTTCCGAACATCGGAAGCACTAGTATAGCCACCGGGTCTCCTCATCGCACCGGCATAGTCCACCAGGTGCGCGGGTCTCAACCCACCGGAAAAACTCTCCTAGCTCCAGACAAGCCCACAGGGCTACCAGAAGGCATGGATCGCGTCTCGCCGGTGCTGTCGTAGGTGCTGGAGAAGTCTCGGTGCAGTCCGGAGGCCCGTCATGTCGTCACGCCCTCCTGTACCATATATCCTGAATGTGGGTATATTGGTAAACTAGCGGTGTCGGTTGTGACGGGTGGAAGCCACACAAACCAACAATTGTTGCCTTTGCCATCACATTGAGCTCTTGACTTTCATGCTTAACGAGGAATCAGTCACATCTTTTTGTCACTATCAAACGGGCTCCTTGGTTGCCATCTCCTGGCACCCATTGTTGCACTGGACACAAGTGCTTCTGCAAGTGCCACAGCCATGGCTGCAGCAGCAGGGGCTGATGTAGCACCATGTGATGTAAGGGGATTAGGACTTGTGGGTGAAGTGCGCCATGAGATCGGTTCATGATCCTGGGCATAGTCACTGAGGTCTACCTCATGACTTGCGATTTTCCACCCAGAGATCATGGTTGAAGATGCTTGTATCGGTTTTGATGGTTCCAGGGCACGCAAGGACGTTGCCTCGTTCATGTCTGCACCGAGGATGCACCTCTGCCACCTCACCAGTTCAGGTCGTCGAGTGGGGAACATTGTGCATGACTTAACCACCACAGATGATGATGTTGCATTTGCCGATGATGTTAACAATTGTAGTGGTGGCTTTGTTGACGTTAACAATGTGGATGATCGTGGAAGTGGTGGTGGTTGCGCTACTGTTGCTGCTACAGCTACTGCTAGTGCTGGTGGTAGTGTTGCTGGTTATAATCGTGGTGATGACAACAACGACGACGAGGACGACGACGACGACGACGACGACGACGACGACGACGACGACGACGACGACGACGACGACGACGACGACGACGACGATGATGATGATGATGATGATGATGAGGAGGAGGAGGAGGAGGAGGAGGAGGAGGAGGATGAGGATGATGATGATGACAACAACATCGTCGCCGCCTACAATGATGATGATGAGGATGAAAATGACGATAAGGATGACGATGGCGATGATGATGATGATGATGATGATGATGATGATGATGATGATGATGATGATGATGATGATGATGATGATGACGGGGGAGGCAACGGCCACGGAGGCAACGGCAGGGGTGGCGACGGCAGGGGATGCAAGGGCCTCCGCGCGATGGAGCTCGGACTCCTGGCGAGCTTCCTCAATGCGGAGGAAGAGCACGTATGCCCAAGGCATGAGAGTGCCCTGGGCCTCCATGGTGGTGAGGACGTCCTAAGGATAGTGGACGAAGACGTCAGCGTATGCCCTGGTGGCGTCGCACTTGATGGTGAGGAGCGTGGATAGTGGGGGTGGAGCCGACTTGCCGAGTCGACGGAGGATGTCCTCCGCTCACTGCCAGTAGGCAGTGACCGTCTCGGCCTCCCCCATGTGGAGGGAGTTGAACTCCCGGAGCAGGCGGCTGATCTCAGCATCGCTGGACAGGCGATGGGGTCTGGTGAGGACGTGCCAGGCGGCTGCCGAGTCTGGGATGGCGCCAGCGGTGAAGTCGTCGAGGAAGGGCTCCAGGGCAAGGCGGGAAGCTGGAGGGGCGACGGGTACAAGGGCGCGGACGGCGCGACCAGCGTCATATAGCTGGTCGGCCTGGGTGGAGTCGTAAGGGAGGGTGTAGTAGGCCCACAGACCCTCCCCCTGCGCCCAGATTCGGAAGCTGAGCTCCCAGCTCCGGAACTGCTCGCCGGCCTGAAGCGGCGGCGGCGGCGTCTCAAAGTCCTTCTGCCTACGACCGGCACACAGAGTGGGGCCAAGGACGGAGGTCACTGTCTACCATTGGCGCTGAGTCTGCTGTTGTGCTAAGTAGTATGTGGCGGCGGACACCGCGGGGCTAGCGTGCCCTGGAGGGACAAACGACGGCAGCGCGCTGGTGGCGGTTTGGGAGGCGACTGGCTGTAACGCCGCAAGCTGCTGTGTCAAGGCGGCGAGTTGTTGCTGAAGAGCAACAAGTGGGTTAGGGGTGCCGCCAACGTTACCAGTGGGCTACTACTGCTGCTGCTGCTGCTGTAAGGGCGGCGGCTGCTGCTGCTGCAGAGGCGGTGGCTGCTGCTGTATGGGCGGTGGCTGCTGCTGCTGTAGTGGTGGCGGCTGCTGCTGTAGAGGGGGTGGCTGCTGCTGCTGCAGCGGCGGTGGCTGCTGCTGTATGGGCGGCGGCTGCTGGTGCAGAGGCGGTGGCGGCTGCTACTATAGAGGTGGCGGCTGCTGCTGCTGCACCGGCGGTGGCTGCTGCTATATGGACGGCGGCTGCTGTTGTAGCAACGGCGGCTGCTGCTATAGAGGCGGTGGCTGCTGTTGCTGCAATGGTGGCGGCTGCTGCTGCAATGGCGGCGGCGGCGGCGGCAGCTGCTGGTCCTGCGGCGGCGGCGGCTGCTGCTGCTGCAGCGGCGGCGGCTGCTGCTGCTGCAGCAGCAATCGCTACAACAAAGGAGGGGTGGGGGTCCCCCCATCAGAGGAGGACCCCCCCTCGCCTGGACTATCAGCCATGGCTTGGTGTCTGGTTTTTTTTTGTTAATGATGTCAGCAGTGACGTCAGTAGTGACGTCACCAGAGGGGTGCTGACGTCGGCAGTGGCGAATGTTGGGGCCGGCGCTGCTGCTGTTGGTGCTGATGCTGCTGCAGCTGCTGCTGCTGCTACTACTGTTGTTGCTGCTGCTGCTACTGCTGTTGCTGCTGCTGCTACTACAGCTGCTGCTGTTGTTTCTGCTGCTGCTACTACTGCTGCTGCTGATGCTGCTGCTCTTGCTGCTACTGTTGTTGCTGGTGCTGCTGCTACGGGTGCTGCAGCTGCTGCTGCGCGTGCTGCGAGCTACAGCAGTTGCTGTGGCTGCTGCTGCTGCAGCAGCGAGCTGTTGCAACTCGCTGCTGCAGCTGAGTGCTGCTGCAGCTGCTGCGTGCTGCAACAGCTGCTCGCTGCACCTGCAGGCTGCTACAGCGAGCTACGGGGATGGGGGAATTTTTTGTTGTCTCTTTCTTTGTTTTCTTTTTTTCTTCTTGTCACAGCGGGCAGCAGCCCGCTGTCTGCTGTGAGCAGCGGGTTGCTGCTTGCCCAGCAGCAACGAGCTACTGCTCGCTGGCAGCAACGGGCTGCTGCTCACTGCTCGCTCGTTGCGAGCAGCGTGCAGCAGCAGTCGCGGCTGGCAGCTGCTGCTCGCTGTTGCTGCTGCTGCTGTTGCAGCTGTCGACTACTACAGCTCGCTGCAGCAACTGCTGCAGCCCGCTGCTGCTGCTGCACGCTGCTGCTGCTGCACGTTGCTACAGCTGCTGCGTGCTGCGGCTGCTGCCTGCTGCTGCTGCGGGCTGCTACAGCCGGCTGCTGCTACTGCACGCTGCTGCTGTTGCTCCACGCTGCTGCTACTGTTGCTGCGAGCTACTGCTGCTACGGGCTGCTGCTGCTGCTGTTGCGAGCTACTGCGAGCTACTGCTGCTGCTGCTGCGAGCTGCTGCTGCTGCGAGCTGCTGCTGCTGCTGCTGCGAGCTGCTGCTGCTGCTGCTGCGAGCTGCTGCTACTGTGAGCTGCTGTGAGCTTCTGCTTTTGCTGCTGCGGCTGGTGGTGCCAGTCACTGCACCTGGGTGACGTTGCCGCGTGCGTCGTCGCCCAGAGACGTCAAACGTCTCCTGCCGCTCACCTCCTCGCGTCACGCGTGGGGGTCATTGCTGCCGAAAAAAATTTGGGCAGCATTTCCCCTGGCCCAGTGGCCGTGGGAAAAATCGTGACGCCGCCACCAGGAGGGTCAATGCTGTCGGAAAAAATCGGCAGCATTTCCTCTGCACTGGCGCGTATGGGAGGTCCGCCGGCGTTGTCTGGCACCTGTTTGCCAGTCTTCTGCTGTTGCTGCTACGCTCTGGCTCTGATACCAAAAAGGAAACTATGCAGCAGGTTGGGACAGCAGCGTTGTTGATGCAGCGTGCGGGCTTCCACGCTCGTTGCTTAAGTCAGCTGCCCCCTCAGTCTACTGCTCTAGAGTCTAAGTCTGGAAGCTCTGGGTTTTGTTAATTAGAAACGCGCGCGCCAGAGTTAGCGCCAGAAAGCAGCTGAAAACTGATAATGACTGATTAGGAATGAAGAATGAACAGCAATGGGGGACCCCTCCAAGTTCTAGCCCCCCCCCCCCNCAGCTGCCCCCTCAGTCTACTGCTCTAGAGTCTAAGTCTGGAAGCTCTGGGTTTTGTTAATTAGAAACGCGCGCGCCAGAGTTAGCGCCAGAAAGCAGCTGAAAACTGATAATGACTGATTAGGAATGAAGAATGAACAGCAATGGGGGACCCCTCCAAGTTCTAGCCCCCCCCCCCCCAGCTCTGTAGAGCTTGTTACTCAGTTCATCAGCTAATCAGAATATAGCTCAGTTCAGGCTGGCAGGTTTTCTCGGTGAGGCCTGCCAGGCAGCCGACAGCCCAAAACCCGGACGTCGTCTGTTTTGCCTGAAAACTGGACCATACCATAATACCAACGCTGCGAACACAACCATGCGGTCAGAATCTGCTAGAAAAAAAGTAGCGAGGAGTTATGGCAGCCTAAACCCAGATTGTGCCCACGATGGTTTATGCTGCCAAACAGGGCCATGCAACATGCAACTAGGACCCTAGGCAGTGCATGACGACGCAGGCACGACAGTACGCGCTGGACGCATGCAGACAGCGACTGCGGCGGCAGTGACTGCCGGCAGTGCGGCCGCCGAGGAGGCCTGCCGATGGAGCTGAACACGTCGCCGGAGAGAGGAGGCTCCAGCGAACCTCGAGACGACCTCAGCGTGCGTCGGCTCCACCGGACGACACTCCATCAGCGTCGAGGCTCGCCGTCAGTCATCTACACGCCGATATACACAAGCCGGGAGGACACAACAGAGCACAATGAGCGCAAAAAAACCAACACGGGTGACCAGATGCTGACTCCCTCTATTGTTGCCAACCCTCGCTGAACTTCACATAGGAGGAGCATTGTGCCCTGTCTTTCCATACCAACATGGCTTATGCCGTGTTCCGCGACTTTTTTTTTGTATTCTGTATCTATCGCCAATGACGTGGCAGGTATGGGTCTGACAGAATTTTGGTTCGTCACACTACAAATGTATCATGCGTGAATCGAGGATGTATTCTGTTGTGGAGGGTATCCCGCCGACCTCCTCCACGACAACTTCGTCGCTACAAATGTCAGGATCGGTAGCCAAACGAGAATTGTATCGATACATTTATCTACCAGCGGGGGCCGCGGAGAGTCGCATGGCGACCCTTCGCGAGGCCCTCCGATAGGTCGACGGCCTCGCGAATGCGCGTCGCGGTCGACTTCCCGTTCCGCCGGCCAAGGGATCCGGGCTCAACTCCCCGTGGTACATTATCGCTTGACAATTTTTTTTGTCAAGTTGTCGTGGGCTTCCGTAGGTAGGCGCAGTTGCTGTACTAGCAAGGAAGTAGGTAACGAGCAACAGAGAGCGCCATGGAACGGAGAAAGCTCACGACTTAGAGAAAATGCGGAGTCACAGATTGACTTACGAGAGTGAGTGTGAGTGAGGTGGTGAGATCCGGTTGACCGGGCCACCCACGCGAGAGACTCGTCGTGGGGCCCGGACGCCACCCAGGGATCGAACCCGACCCTGGAGCGAGCGAGCTCCAGGCGGTTTCTCACACGTCGGCACAAGCCGGACGTGTGGTCCCAAGGGATCAACAACCCGGTTCACCACTCTGGTAACATGCAAGGATGCAACCAACTAACAAGCATGCATTCTCACAAGTTGTATCCCCTTTCAGTATGAGAGTATTACTAAACTACGGCATGTCACAAGACCGGTGCTGACGCCACAACTTGGCCGCTTGAGGGAGTCACATCCTCTGTGTTCTTCATGCTGCACCACAGTCTTGCACCAGCGAGCCTTAACCCAGATTAATCACCTGCAGTGGTGAGATGTGTGTGTGGATGGAGACAAGAGGGCACTTGCCTGTGTTCGTAACANACAAGCCGGACGTGTGGTCCCAAGGGATCAACAACCCGGTTCACCACTCTGGTAACATGCAAGGATGCAACCAACTAACAAGCATGCATTCTCACAAGTTGTATCCCCTTTCAGTATGAGAGTATTACTAAACTAAGGCATGTCACAAGACCGGTGCTGACGCCACAACTTGGCCGCTTCAGGGAGTCACATCCTCTGTGTTCTTCATGTTGCACCACAGTCTTGCACCAGCGAGCCTTAATCCAGATTAATCACCTGCAGTGGTGAGATGTGTGTGTGGATGGAGACAAGAGGGCACTTGCGTGTGTTCGTAACAATAATCAACACTCCCCCATGACCCACAGACAAACATGCCTCACACCCACAAGACATAGAACGGGGTGGACAACACAGGGATCACATCAACCAACAGCATCACGAGAGCGCAGCAAGCCAACAGCATGCACGGCCGCTTTGAACATTCCACTGCTGAGCGCTTTGGTGAGAAAGTCTGCACGTTGTTGATGAGTGTCGACCCAGACGACCTGAACTTCACCAGCAGCAATGCGCTCGCGCACAAAGTGATGCTCAATGTTGATGTGCTTAGTGCGAGAGTGATGCATGCCATCGTGCTCAGCGATTGCCTTTGCACTCTGGTTGTCACAGCGCAGGGTGATGCAATGAATGGGAACACGCAACTGCTGCAACAAGCGGGACAACCACACGCTCTCACACGTACCTGCACCTAGTGCCACATACTCTGCCTCACTTGAGCTCCTTGCAACACAGCCCTATTTTCCACTCTTCCAGGAGACTGCAGTCCCCCCGACGAGAAAGATGTAACCAGTGTGGCTGCGAGCATCTGTGTCATGTGCCCAGTCGCTGTCTGTGTAGCCGTCGACGACTACAGAGGGCTGAGCACGGTAGCACAGTCCTACACGTGCAGTGGACAACGCGTAGCGGACGACGCGCAGTGCAGCCTCAAGGTGCTTCTGCCGAGGTTGCTGCGAGAACTGGGCAAGGAAGTTGACCGCAAAGGCCACATCTGCCCTAGTGGTGGTGGCGAGATACATGAGGGAGCCGACAACACTAAGGTAGTCGGTGACATCGACAGTCTCTCCCAGCTGTGTTGAGTCCAATGACTTCAGCAGACGCTGACCTGCTGGAGTCATTGGTGTGGACGCGGTGGGGATGTCTGCGAGCAAGGGAGCGAACCGCTCCCCCAGTGTGCGGATGTACGCAGCCTGGTGCACGTGCAGAGTGCGACGCTGACGATCACGCTCAAGCTCCATCCCCAGAAACACTCGTGCAGGACCTAGGTCCTTCATCTTGTACACAGACTGCAGCAGGTCCTTCACTGACTGGACAGCTGCCGGGCTGGGCGAGGCAATGAGTAGGTCATCAACATAGACCAACACTGCAACGAACGGCTGTGAGGGATCGCTCAGGAAGAGCGCTGGATCGACCGTGCTGCGACGGTAGCCTCCCCGCTCGAGAGTCGAGGAGATCTCCATGTTCCAGCACCGTGGAGACTGCTTAAGCCCGTAGAGGGCCTTACGCAGTCTCCAGACCTTGCTTGTGCCATCAGT
>SZWC01002208.1:32242-46568 GCA_023375785.1 Penium margaritaceum
ATTCTTGTCTGTAAAGTCGGGCTTCTCCTACAGACTGCCGGTCGACGTTGGACGGTAGCCTGCTAGCAAGAGTGGATTAGTAGAGGGCAGGCTGGGGACGGGTGGCTCGTTGTGCACGTGCATCCCTTCAACTTGTCTCCTGCGGGGGATGGCTGGTCTGCCTGCCCCCTCCCCCTCCCCTCGCACTTCTATCTGTTGCCCCTCCTCCGCCTCGGGCTGTTGGCAAGCACTTCCCTCTTGTCCCATTTTGACACTGGCTTGACACCGTGTCTACGGAGAGAGAGATGAAGGAAAGAAGAGTGAGAAGAAGCGCAAGAGGAAGAGGAAGACCAAGAGGAGGATGGGGAGGAGGAGGAGGAGGACGAGGAGGAGGAGGAGGAGGAGGAGGCAGAAGAAGAAGAAGAAGGAGGAGGAGGAGGAGGAGGCAGAAGACGAAGAAGGAGAAGAAGAAGAAGAAGAAGAAGAAGAAGAAGAAGAAGAAGAAGAAGAAGAGAAAGTGTACTTTCTCCGTGGAAAAAAAAATCAAGGAGCAGCTGAAAGGGGGTTCCCTCCTTGCCTGTGCATCCAGCTGTGTTCCCAAAATACATCTCCCGCACTCCTCTTTGCCCGCTGTGGGCAACTGCCACAGCCCACCTAACCCCCCCCCCTTCACCCCCCTCCCCCCTCTCCCTGGATTGCCGCCACTGAGCTACGTGCCCTTTTGTGAAACGAGTGCGCTGTTCAGAACAGCAAGAGGCTATTGGTGGCGCCTCAGGGGAGTTGGGGAGAGTTGAGCAGTGAGGTGGGTCGGTCACATGTGGCGGCACAGCTGTCTCGCCTCTACCACTAGCACTCGCTCAAGCGAAGGAAGGAGCGGTTCTTTTTGCTTTCATTCTGTGCTACAACTCAATCCGCTGCTTGCTGCCACCGCTGCCTTTGCCGCTGCCTGCTGCGGCCGCCACGGCTGCCGTTACTGCCGCTGCTGCCTCCGCCGACGGCATGGTCACTGCCGACGCCGGCCAATGTCACTGCCTCTGCCGCTGCCGCTGCTGCTACTGCCACTGCCTCTGCTGCCCCGCATCTGCCGCCTCCACTGCTTTTGCCGCTCTGTTGCTGTCGGGGGGCTCCGTCCGACGCCGCGCAGGTGGTGAACTGTCTGGAGCCGCACCCCAGCGCGACGGTGCTGGCGACGTCAGGCATCGAGTCCAATGTGAAGATCTGGCAGCCCACTCGGCGCGACGGCGGGGGTCTGCCGGAGGATGCGCAGCGGCTGATGGCCACCAACGAGCGGCGGCGGGGGCAGCGGTCGCAGCAGACCATAGCCCTCAGCCCCGAGGCCATCATGCACCTGCTGCGCCTGCAGCGGCACCACCGGGAGCTCCTGCTGGGGCGGCGCCGTCGGCGGCAGCAGCAGCAGCAGCGTCAGGGGGGTGAAGGAGCGGGGGGTGGGGAAGGTGGGGATGGGGCGGAGGGTGATGATGGGGAAGGGAGGAGGGGGAGGAGGGGAGGGAGGGCAGGGGCCTTGGCACAGGCTGAAGGGGGAGACGAGGATGGCGAAGCAGATGGAGACGAGGACGAAGATGAGGAGGATGAGGCTGATGACGACGACGACGACGACGACGAAGTTGATTCAGATGGGTTTGGCGAGAGCTCNAGCTCCTGCTGGGGCGGCGCCGTCGGCGGCAGCAGCAGCAGCAGCGTCAGGGGGGTGAAGGAGCGGGGGGTGGGGAAGGTGGGGATGGGGCGGAGGGTGATGATGGGGAAGGGAGGAGGGGGAGGAGGGGAGGGAGGGCAGGGGCCTTGGCACAGGCAGAAGGGGGAGAGGATGGTGAAGCAGAGGGAGACGAGGACGAAGATGAGGAGGATGAGGATGAGGATGACGACGACGACGACGACGAAGTTGATTCAGATGGGTTTGGCGAGAGCTCCGATGACGATGGCGATGGTCCATCGGAGTGCCGCATTGGCTGACATGTCATGTCCATGCATGCATAGTTTCATGCTTGAACACACATGGCTGGACTCCCTGCAATCACCATGGGCAGGTTCGACGAGCCATGAAGCATGGCTTGACATGGCAATGGCTTTTCAGCGCCTGGCTTTTCCTTGGCAATGTCACAGTCACTTGTGCGTCCGAGGGGCGCCAAACGCCGATGGCACGGCAGCGCGTTGTGATAGCCTTGTAGCCGAAAGACTGGAGTGGGAGCTGGCGTGTCGTGTCGGAGGCCTGACCCTCTTGCATGTTGTGACGGGTAGACATGGAAGGCATGACACGTTCTTTGACCCATCTCATGAGCTGGCCAGGGTCAAGAAAGCACGGACCCCGTCCTGCAGCCGCTAGTCTGGCAGAGCCGGGCTCGGCGAGTGCCTGGCGACGATGTATAGAGCAACAGTCCTGGGCTGCTTGGCTTGGGGACATGGCAAGTGGCGTGGTGTGTGTGCACAAGACGTGTCGGGACATTTTTGCCCAAGTCCTGACTCGGGACTTGATATGGAGAATGTGGTCAAACCTGCGGAACATGGATGAGCTCGAGATGCACAACCACTTCGGGCACTCGACTACAGTGGAGGGATGGTCTTGGAACAACAGTTCATCTGCTGTGATCGTCGAGTGCATTTTCCACTCTGCCAGTGTATCAGCTGGCCAGTCTTTGCCAGGAGTTGACTGGGAGCAAGGACAGGGCAGCTCCATAGCCCTGAACTGTTTGGCTGGATCCAACTCAGACATGAACATTCTCACCTAAGCTGAGGGTGCATTCGCAAATTTTAGCATCAGTGCTTCATTGGCTGGGACTAGAAGCATTCGCGTTGATGCTCTAACAAGGAGCCCAAGCAGGGAGGGATGGAGTGGTGGGCATTTTGGCAGTGTTAAGGAATGCAGTATTGTTGAACATTGTGTGTACATAGAGAGGTACATGCAGAGAACCTTCTTGCTTGGCAGACTTTGGCTATTGGCACATGGAAAGAAAGTCAGGTGTGAGAGCTTTCTCGAGGGCTTTGGGGGGTGGAGGACACTAGAGAGTGTAGAGGGGGAGGTATGGTTGTGTTGGCTTTCTTGCATCCCAGTACTGGCGTGGCTTGGTGACCATTGCCTCTCAAGCAAAAGATAAAGCCCTACCCCTCTTCCCTCACGTGGCCATGTGAAGCTCGACACTGTGGTTTGAATTAGTGACGACGGTCAAAACGGATGAGCATGGCCAGTGTGAGAGTCAAAAGAGTGAGAGCAATAGTGGCGGGTGGAGCTCGCTATCCGAGCCCACCTGTTGACCGGCGACATAGGGCTCGCCGGTGCCCACTCGAAATGCAAGGGGGATAACCCCACTCGAGTCTCACAAGGCCAAATTGGCACTTAGACCTAAACTATGTGAGCCAAAACTACCATCGGTTCACGGGGAAGACAAAACTAGGTCACCAAGCCACCGTAGCTCAAACATGCAAAAGCATTGAAGTCGATTAGATTGAAATGAGGTATGAGCACTCCAAAAGGGAAGTCAGCACGCGTGAAGATGGCTGGACTGTACCCGGTTGCTGCTCGGCGGACTCGCGTCTGCTCTCCCAGTCTTCCGTAACCTCCACCTCATCAGGAGTGCACTACAAAGGACGTGAGCCGAGAGGTCACATTAAGTACACAACATCACTCCCCCATGACCACACGGCGAACACGTCCACACACGTAGCATAACTGACGATGAGAAATGACACTAAATGGAGCTCAAGGGCAGATTTCACTCCACAGAACAGGCAAGGTGCAATCCCACAGAACGAGCAGCCGCTAGAAATTTTGTACAGCTACTGTTGGTTTTTTGCGCATCTCTCATTGTGCTCTGGTGTGTCCTCCCGGCTTGTGTACATCGGCGTGCAGATGACTGACGGCGAGACTCGACGCTCATGGAGTGTCGTGCGGTGGAGCCGACGTACGATCAGGACTACTCGCAGTTCGCGAGAGCCTCCTCTCTCCGGCGACGTGCTCAGCTCCATCGGCAGGCCTCCTCGGCGGCCGTGCTGCCGGTGGTCACTGTCACCGCAGTTGCTGTCTGCATGCGCACAGCGCGTCCCATCACGTCTGCATCGTCATGCTCTGCCTAGGGTCCTTGTTGCATGTTGCATGGCCCTGTTCGGCATCATGGACCATCGTAGGCACTGCCTGGGTTCGGGCAGCCATAACTCCTTGCTTCTATTCTTCTATCTGTTTCTGACCGCACGACTGCGTTCGCAACGTCGGTATTATGGTATGGTCTAGTTTTCAGGCAAAACGGACGACGCCCGGGTTTTGGGCTGTCAGGCGTCTGGCAGGGCTCACTGAGAAAACCCTGCCTGCCAGAAAATAGGTGTAGCACTATTTTCCGATTGGCTGGTTAGCTGAGTAACAACTTTTACACTAGTGGAGGGGGCCTAGAACTTGGAGGGGTCTCCCATTGTTGCTTAATCTTCATTCCTAACTAGTTACTTTCAGTTTTCAACTGCTTTCTGGCGCTAACTCTGGCGAGCGCGTTTCTGAGTAAGAAACCCAAACTTCCAGACTTCGACTCTAGAGCAGCAGATTGAGGCCGCAACTGACTAAAGCAACGAGCATGGAAGCCCGCACACTGCATCAACAAGTCTGCTGCCCCAACCTGCTGCCTAGGTTTTCCAACTTGGTATCAGAGCCAGAGCGTTGTAGCAGCAGCAGAAGACTGGCGGACAGGTGCCGGCGGACCCCCATATGTGCCGGTGCAGGGGAAATGTTGCCGGATTTTTTCTGACACCATTGACCCGCCTGGTGACGGCGTCAGATTTTTTTTCACGGCCACTGGGCCAGGGGAAATGCTGCCGAAGTTTTTCGGCAGCACTGACCCCCACTCGTGACGCCAGGAGGTGAGCGGCAGGTGGCGTCTGACATCTGCGGGCGACTACGCAAGCTGCAACGTCACCCAAGTGCAGTGAGTGGCACCAGTGGCAGTCGCAGGCAACGGCAGCGAGCAGCCGCAACTGCAGCCAGCAGCAGCAGCAGGCAGAAGCAGCAGCTCGCAGCAGCCCGCAGTAGTAGTGGCTCGCAGCAGCAGCAACAGTGCGCAGCAGGAGCCCGCAGTAGCAGCCCGCAACGACAGCAAGCAGTAGCCGCTGCACGCATCAGCTGTAGCAGCATGTAGCAGCAGCAGCGAGCTACAGCAACTACTGCAGCGAACTACAGCAGTAGCCAGCTACAACAACATCAACAGCGAGCAGCAGCTGGCAGCTGCCAGCCGCGGCTGCTGCTGCTCGTTGCTCGCAGCGAGCGAGCAGCGAGCAACAGCCCGCTCCTGCTAGCGAGCAGCAGCTCGCTGCTGCCAAGCGAGCAACAGCCCGCTGCTCGCAGCAGACAGCGAGCTGCTGCCCGCTGTGACTGGAAAAAACGAAAAAAAAAACAAATAAAAAAAATTCCCCACCCCTGTAGCTCGTTGTAGCAGCGAGCAGAAGCTGCAGCACACAACTGCTGTAGCAGCGCGCAGCAGGAGCAGCGAGCTCCAGCAGCCACAGCAGTCGCAGTAGCTCGTAGCAACAGTAGCTGCAGCTGCAACTACAGTAGGAACAGTAGCAGCAGCAGCTGTAGTAGCAGCTACATCAGCCGCAGCAGCAACAGCAAATAGCAGCAATAGCAGCAGCAGCAGTAGTAGCAGCAGGAGCAGCAACAGTAGCAGCAGCAGTGGCTGCAGCAGCATCAGTAACAGCAGCAGGAGCGGCGGCCCCAACAACCGCCGCTGCTGATGTCAGCACCCCTTCGCTGATGTCACTACTGACGTCATCAACAAAAAAACAAAAAAACTAAAAAAGGGGGAAGAAAGGAAAGGGGGAAGACCAAAGGGGTGGGTAGAATCCCCCAAGCCACTGCTGACATTAGCAACATAAAGACAAAAAAAAGAAACACAAGGGACATCAAACCATGGCTGGTTGCCCAGACGAGGAGGGGTCCTCCTCTTTTGGGGGGACCCGTACCCCCCCTTTTCTTTAACGATTGCAGCAGCAGCAGCAGCAGCAGTAGCAGGAGCAGCCGTCGCCGCCGTCGTCGTAGCAGCAGCAGCAGCAATAGCAACAGCAGCTGCAGCAGCCGCCGCCGCCGCCGTCGCAGCAGCAGCAGCAGTAGCAGCAGTAGCAACTGCAGCAGCAGCAGCTGCTACTGCAGTAGCAGCAGGAGCAGCAGCACCAACAACAGCAGCAGCACCAGCCCACTGATGTCGTTGGCGGCAACCCTGATCCCAACGTTGCTCTTCAGCAATAGCTCGCCGCCGTCATTCGTCCCTCCAGGGTATGCCAGCCCAGCTGTGTCTGCTGCCACATACTACCTGGCACAGCAGCAGACTCAGCGTCAGCGGTAGATAGTGTCCACTGTCCTTGGCCCCACTCTGGGCGCCGGCCGTACGCAGAAAGACTTTGAGACACCGCCGCCGCCGCTTCAGGCCGGCGAGCAGTTCCGGAGCTGGGAGCTCAGCTTCCGGATCTAGGCGCAAGGTGAGGGCCTCTGGGCATACTACACCCTCCCTTACGACTCCACCCAAGAAGACCAACTGTATGATGATGGTCGCGCCGTCCGTGCCCTCGTCCCAGTCGCCCCTCCAGCTTCCCGCCTGGCCCTAGAGCCTTTCCTCGGCGACTTCACCTCTGGCGACATCTCAGACCCCGCAGCCGGATGGCACGTTCTCACCAGGCCCCACCGCCTGTCCAGTGATGCTAAGATCAGCCGTCTGCTCGGGGAGTTGAACTCCCTGCACATGGGGGAGACCGAGACAGTCACTACCTACTGGCAGCGGGCAGAGGACATCCTTCGTCGTCTCGGCAGATCTGCTCCACCTCCTCCGTTCGCACTCCTTACCATCAAGTACGGCGCCACGAGCGCGTATGCGGATGTCTTCGTGCACTACCCCCAGAACGTCCTCTCCACCATGACGGCCCAAGGCACCCTTATGCCCTGGGCATACGAGCTCTTCCTCCGCATTGAGGAAGCTCGCCAGGAGTCCGAGCTCCATCGCACGGAGGCTCTTGCATCACCAGCCGTCGCCTCCCCTGCCGTTGCTTCCGTGGCCATCGCCTCCCCCACCGCAGCTACCTCATCGCCTTCGGGGAAGAAGAAGAAAAGCCGGAACAAGAAAGGCAAGGATCCACCACAACAGCAACGGCAGTAGTCGTCGACCGGGTCCAGCGGTGGTGGCTCGGTCTGCCACAACTGTGGCCAGCCCAAGCACGGGTGGTACACGTGCCCTCTCCCGACGGACGCGGCTCGCGTCATCGCCACCATGCGTCGCCAGCGGGAGCGCCGTCTCGCCTCTGCCGCCGTTGCTGTTGCTGGCCCTGACACACCTACCTCGTCCAGCAGCTCTACCACTCCGACAGCTCCGCCTGTCCCGTAGACACCCGCACCGTAGCAGTACTACCCGCAGCAGTACTCCCCACAGCAGTCGGCGCCTCCGCTTCCTTCACCGGCTGAGTCCTCCTACTACCCGAGCTCCGGCGCCGTCACTCCGCACTTCGTCTACACTCGCGGGCCGTCCTCCCGTGAGCGTCAGATCGAGCAGTTCATCGCACTCCAGCTTGGCCTGCCTCGCCCTCCTCCCCAGGGAAGTGCGAGTTGCGTCACCTCCTGTCCTCCTGCCCAGCCCTGCATGACTTGAGACTGAGCTACGATCGTGTCCTATTTCTTCGTCTATCTCGTCGTCTCCCGTGGTCTCCTCCACCCCCCTCCTTGACGACATTGCATGGTTTGACGATTGGCAGTCTCGTTTCGCGCCTCCTTCCACCGCGTCCGCGTCCCTCGCTTGCTGCCATGTTACCGTTAGCGATCTGGCGACCCCTGTGTGAGACCCTGCTGACACCTGGATCATCGACTCCGGGGCCACGCATCACATGACGGCCTCTCGTGAGGCCTTCAGTATGCTCGGTCCTGTAGGCGATGTCTCTGGTGTTCGCACGGGTTTCCAACAAGTGTTGCTTGTCCGTGGTGGCGGCGTTGTTCATTTGCGTGGTCCTGCCGGTGACATCTTTCTGACCGATGTCCTCTTTGTCCCTGGTCTTGCGCTCAGCCTCCTATCCGTGACTGCCCTTGATCGCATGAGCATGGAGGTTGCACACTCACGTGGTGTCGGCACTGTGTCGTTACGTCCGTCTGGTCTTGTCGTACTGCACATCACGGCCCGTGGCAACCTGTGGCATGTTCCTCGCCTCTCCTCTTCTCCTCCCGTCTCCTCCCCGTCGGCCGCCACAGGCCATGTGCTCGTCACCAGTATGCTTTCTCCTCAGCACATCCGCCTCCTGCACCGCCGCCTTTGCCACATCCACTCTACCGTTGTAGAAAGTATGCTCCGCACCCAGCCGGCCAAGGGCCTTGACCCGGAGACTTTCCCTCTCCCGTGTCCCACTGAGTGCATTGACTGCGCTCAGGGGAAGATGCACTGGTCCACGTACCCTTTGTCTTCCTCCCGTGCGTCCGCCCCTCTCGACCTTGTCCACTCGGACGTCATGGGCCCTCTCCCCACCGAGTCTGTCAGTGAGCATGGCCGCTATGTCCTGACCCTTACGGACGACTACTCTCTGTGAACCGAGGGGCGCCCTGCGTGACGGTCACACGCCGAGCCCTTGGGATAAACCTCCCACCCTCGACCCCTTGGTGTGTGGGCCAACCCTTGAGATGTCGCACGACCCTCTCCTAGCAGCAAGGCCGTTGCTAGTGACCGAGGTTCCCGCCGTGCGACTCCCCCGGCGGCGTTTGCACCAAGGTGCGCTGCGGAAGACTTGTAGGACCGAATAAATGTGTGCAAGGCAATGCTTGGAGCGCAAGGAGAGTTGGGCAAGGAATGAATCCTTTAGACTTGATAGATCAGTACAAGGCAATGTACATAGTCTCTGGGTAAGATTGGCATGCCTAGAACAACCCCTAGGTTTCTTTATGTACAAGCCCCTATGAGCCAGCCGAAAGCTACTCAGCATCCCGAAGCCCACTATGGAGGCGCACTCATGCTCATACATGCATCATGTAGTACGCGCCACGAGCTTTCCAACGCACCAAAGAACGCCTCAATCCATGAAGAAACGGCTAAGTTATGGCCGTTGGAGTGCTCCACGCGTGACGGCCGCTGGCAGCACCACCAGCGGGGGTCACGGCCCCCCGAAGCACCTTTGCTTGCGAATGCAGCTCCAGCCGCCATCCCGAAGCGCCCATGGACCCCAAAGAACCTTGCCTCATTGGCTAAGCGTCCATCCAGGGGCGCTTCGGCCGCAGTGGGCGAGAAAGTTGCTCCGCCGTGCTCGGGGTCGAACCGGTACGTCTCCTGTTTTCTGGAGGTGAGCCTCCCACCTTTGCACGGCCGTATCTTTCTCGTCCCTGCACCAAATGACCTGGTTCTTGGGTCTATTTCGCACAGTTTTTCACGTACAATATAATAGGGGCATCAAATCATGCATCTGATCTCAGCATGATGACGTAATCACCGCCTCGACCGGCGGCTCCCATAACATCACCCCCCCTCCGAGGGCGCACCGTCCCGGTGCGCTCCTGGTACGCTCGGAGGACCGTGTTGACAGCACCGCCCCTGTGGAAATTGGCTTCAGGGATCCAGCAGTTGTGCTCAGGCCCACAGCCAAACCATTGCACCAGCTACTGCCATCCGTTACCGCNTTCACGTACAATATAATAGGGGCATCAAATCATGCATCTGATCTCAGCATGATGACGTAATCACCGCCTCGACCGGCGGCTCCCATAACATCACCCCCCCTCCGAGGGCGCACCGTCCCGGTGCGCTCCTGGTACGCTCGGAGGACCGTGTTGACAGCACCGCCCCTGTGGAAATTGGCTTCAGGGATCCAGCAGTTGTGCTCAGGCCCACAGCCAAACCATTGCACCAGCTACTGCCATCCGTTACCGCGCCGACGCTGCCCAAGAATCTTGTCCACCACATACTACTCTTTACCCTCCACCAAGACTGGTGGAGGAGGAGCCTGTCCCCGCGCCGCGAACCGCGCATCCGGCTCCTTGTAGGCCTTGAGAAGAGAAGCGTGGAATACGGGATGGATCCCATAGTGGTCTAGAAGCTCCAACTCGTAGCTCACCGCAGATCGCTTCTCCTTGACCGGAAAAGGGCCCACCCACCGTGGCTTGAGCTTATCGCTGTTCACCCCCGCAAGCTGCAGGTTCTGCGAGCTCAGCAGCACCTGTTGTCCCACCGAGAACTCCTCGGCTGTCCGGTGCTTTTCTGCTTGCCGCTTCATCTACTGCTGTGCCTTGTGTAGCGCCTCGCGTACACCACGCCACACCTCTGTGAAGTCACTTGTAAACTGCTACACCGCGGGTAGGTCCGACCCTGTTGCCATGTCTGAGGGACATGCAGGCTGCACCCCATACACTACCTCAAAGGGAGACTGCCCCGTAGAGGCATGCACTGCTGAGTTGTAGGCAAACTCAGCCACCGAGAGCTTGCATTCCCATCACTCACCATCCGGCTCAAAGATCCCCCGCAGTAGCTGCTCCATGGTCTGATTGGTGCACTCATTTTGGCCATCTGTTTGGGGATGGTAGGCTGATGAAAGAGCCACACGGGTGCCCAGCTTCTTGAAAATTTCCTCCCAAAACCGGGAGGTGAAGCGCGAGTCGTGGTCCGAGACCATGCACTTCGGCACCCCGTGCAGTTTGATGACGTGTTGCAAGAGGAGTTGAGCCGTCTCTGCTGCCGTGACCTTCTCCGCACATGGAATAAAGTGCGCCATTTTGCTGAACCGGTCCACTACCACCAGTACCATGGTGCTGCCCGTTGCATTCCGTGGAAGACCCCCCACAAAATCAAGTGAAATGTCCGTCCACGGACGTTCCGGCACCGGTAGCGGCTGCAGCTCCCTTGGCGCCCGTACCCTCCGTGACTTGATTCTTTGGCACGTGTCACAGCTGCTCACGTACTCCTTGCAATCTGCTCCCATCGTCGCCCACCAATATTGGCGCGCAAGCATCTTGAAGGTCTTGTCGTGGCCAAAATGACCACTGTAGTGTGAGTCATGCGCCTCTTCCAACAGCGCTTGCCGCAATGACGCACTCCGCGGTACCACAATCTGGTTCCCCTTCTTACGCCGCCAATATCGGCCGTCCCACTTGTACCCCTTCACCGTACTTTCGGCAAAGTCCTCGTCCTCCGCATACCCGTGTGCAAACAGGCTGCGGATGATTGGGGATCCCGCCAGTATCGTGATTGCATGTACGCCCAAGTCTCGGCGACGCGAAAGCGGGTCCGCTGGGTTGATCCTCCCTGGTTTGTACTGGATCTCGTAGTCCAAGCCGCCCTCCAACAGCTCCATCCACCGTGCTTGACGACGACTCAGGTTCAGCTGCGACTTGAGGTACTTGAGCGCGTAGTGGTCCGTGTGCACCACACACCGCCGCGCCTCAAGGTAGCACCTCCATTGCTTGAAGGCCTGGACCACCGCGAGCATCTCCTTCTCGTAGATCGGGTAGTTTAGCTTAGCCCCTTTCAGCTTCTTGGAGTAGTATGCAATGGGCTGCAAGCCCTTCCCTTGGTCCTGCATCAGCACCCCGCCGATCGCATAGTCGCTTGCGTCCGTCGCCAACACGTACTCCTTGCTCGTGTCTGGATGCACCAACACCGGGGCTTGACACATGGCAGCCTTCTTTACACCGAAGGCTTGCCCCTCCTTTGCACCCCACTCCCATTAGCGCCCCTTCTTGAGCAAGTCTGTCAAGGGTGCTCCCATTGCCGCGTGCCCCCGGATAAACCTCCGGTAGTAATTCGTAAAACCCAGAAAAATCTGGATGTCACGCACGCACGCCGGCTCTGGCCACTCCTTCACTGCTTCCACCTTTTTTGGGTCCATGCGGATTCCCCTCTCGCTGACAATGTGGCCGAGGAACTCCACCTCTTGCTTGGCGAATTCACACTTGCTGAGCTTGGCAAACAACCGCTCCTTTCTTAGCACTTCCATCACCGTCCGCAGGTGCTCTTGGTCCTCCTCCATCGTCCGCGAGTAGACAAGGATGTCGTCGAGGAAGACGACCACGAACTGGTCCAAGTAGGGATGGAATACCCGGTTCATCAGTGCCATGAACATAGCTGGAGCACTCGTTAGCCCAAAAGGCATCACGAGATACTCGAAGTGTCCATAGCGCGCCCGAAACGCGGTTTTTTCCACATCCTCCTCCGCAATGCGGATTTGGTGGTACCCCGACCTTAGGTCCAGTTTGCTAAAGACGCGTGCGCCTCGTAGCTGGTCGAACAGCTCCTTGGCCCGCGGCAACGGGTAGCGGTTCTTCACCGTGATGTTGTTGAGCGCCCGGTAGTCCACGCACATCCGCAGCTCCCCTGATTTCTTCTTGACGAACAGCACCGGCACCGCGTACAGAGACACCGACGGCCGAATGAAGCCTTGGTCCACCAACTCCCCCAACTGCTTCTTGAGCTCCGCAAGCTCTGCGTCGCTCATGCGGTTGTAAGACCGCACCGTTGGTGACAAACCTGGCACCACCTCGATCTTGTGGTCGATGTCGCGCCGCGGTGGCAGCCCCTTTGGCAATTCCTTCGGGAAAACGTCCCCGAACTCCTTGAGCACCCCCCCAACACCGGGAGGCAACTCTCGAGCCCCCGCGTCTTCCACTGGCTGTCCCTCCGATGCTTCAACCGCTGCAATCTGCTACTCTGCTGCTTGTTGTGGATGCACCCATGCCAAGTAAACCTGGCCACCCTTGCGCTCGCAACGCTTTAGCTGCTGCAAGTTGATGACGCACAGCTGCTTCCCCGCTTCCGCCACTTCCGACTCCTTCCCCTCACCCCGCCACAAAGGCAAAGTGATATCTTTCCCGCCCGCCTTCACGACCACCCGGTTGCACCTCCAATCCACCTCCGGATTCCAGGCGTGCAACCAATCCCGGCCGATCAATTTGTCGTAATCATCCATAGGGCAAGTGTGGAACTCCATGTCACAACCCAACTCACCCATACGGACTTTGTGCTTGACGAGAGGCCTGCCGCACTCCACCACTCCGGACACCTGCCGCGCCTTGGCCGACGTCCCCGGCTGCCGTGCGAGCTCCAACCTCGTCGCCAACCTGTCGTTGAAGAAGCTATGGCTCGCACCGCCATCTAGCAGCCCGCGTAGCTTCTTCCGACCCTTGAAATTCCCCTCCGGAATTTCAAGAACCAGCTCCAAGATGATCCCTGGAAACTGTCGGGTCTCACCTTTATTCCGCGACAGCACTTGAGGCAGCTCCTTAATCGGCAAAAGCCTTTCAGGACTGGTGCTGTCCTTTGCAAACAAAAGACTTGCAGCAGTAGGTCGTCCCCTCCTTATTGCTGCTGCCCGTTTCCCTGCTGTGCCTTGCGCTTGGGGCAATCCCGCTTGCGATGACCCTCCTCACCACAAACCCAGCACTTGCCTCTTGGTCCCTGCTGCCCGCCCGCACCCCGCTGCCCGGTTTGGATTGCATCCACCTCCATGGGCACCGCCTGACCAGGCTGCTCCACCCGTGGTTGTGTTGTATAGCTGGTCCGGCGCACATTGTAGCTTACCGCGTCGATGCGCTCCGCCGCCGAAACCAACTCTGCAAAGGTCCGCAACCCGAGCACTGCAAGTTCGCGTTGGACGTGCGGCTTCAGGCCGTCGTGGTAGCGGTCGTACGCCTCCGCGTCCGAGAGGTTGTCAATCTGCGCCGCCAAGGCCATGAAGCGTGTAGTGTAGTCCTAGACCGATCCGCCTTGCTTGACGTGCTTGATCTTATCACGTGCGACCCGGCTGCCATTGAGGAGGTCGAAACGCGCCTGTAGCATCGTCTCGAACTTCTCCCACGTCTCTGGCTTCTCCGTCAACACCCGCGCACCGAGCTGCACTTCCCGCCCCAGCGGTAGACTCAACAGTGGCTGAAGCCGTGCACCGGCCCCCAGCCCGTCCGGCAACCCAGCAGCGTTCCGCCGGCACAATGCCGACCACCACTGCAGTGCCATTCCCCGGAGTAGCGTAGGTGCATACTCCAGTCTTGTGGCATCTTCTCCCACGGGAACGCCCAACACCGTGAAGTACTGGTTCACCGTGAAGAGCCACTCGCGCGCACTGCCCTTGCCCGTGTAGAACTCCGGCTCCTTCGGCTTGGGCCGCCGAAAGGCTGGTGCGGATGCCAATGCAACACCCCCCAACGCACTGCTCCCTTGGCCGACGTACCTCGCCTCAACCTCCGCGCGTAGCTGCTGGTTCTCTTGACGCAACTCGTCAAGAGCACGCCGGATCTCCTCCATGAGGTAGGCCTGGTCGTATGCCACTGCCGCCCTGGTTCTGGTTGTGACAAAAAAATTGCGGCCAAACGCAGTTGTGGCAGATCTGCTGCCTCCCTTGGGTCCGCGCAAAGCCGAGC
>SZWC01002208.1:46588-59600 GCA_023375785.1 Penium margaritaceum
AGCTGCTGGTTCTCTTGACGCAACTCGTCAAGAGCACGCCGGATCTCCTCCATGAGGTAGGCCTGGTCGTATGCCACTGCCGCCCTGGTTCTGGTTGTGACAAAAAAATTGCGGCCAAACGCAGTTGTGGCAGATCTGCTGCCTCCTCTGGGTCCGCGCAAAGCCGAGCGAACGTCCACGCGCTGTGATACCAAATCTGAACCGAGGAGCGCCCGGCGTGACGGTCACACGCCGAGCCCTTCGGAGAAACCTCCCACCCTCGACCCCTTGGTGTGTGGGCCAATCCTTGAGATGTCGCACGACCCTCTCCTAGCAGCAAGGCCGCTGCTAGTGACCGAGGTTCCCGCCGTGCGACTCTCCCGACGGTGTTTGCACTAAGGTGCGCTGCGGAACACTTGTAGGACCAAATAAACATGTGCAAGGCAATGCTTGGAGCACAAGAAGAGTTGGGCAAGGAATGAATCCTTTAGACTTGATAGATAAGTACAAGGCAATGTACATAGTCTCTGGGTAAGATTGGCATGCCTAGAACAACCCCTAGGCTTCTTTATGTACCAGCCCCTATGAGCCAGCCGAAAGCTACTCAGCATCCCGAAGCCCACTCTCTAGGCGCACTCATGCAAATAACACATGCATCATGTAGTACGCACCATGAGATTTCCAACGCACCAAAGAACGCCTCAATCCATGAAGAAACGGCTAAGTAATGACCGTTGGAGTGCTCCACGCGTGACGGCCGCTGGCAGCACCACCAGCGGGGGTCACGGCCGCCCGAAGCGAATTTGCTTGCGAATGCAGCTCCAGCCGCCATCCCAAAGCACCCATGGATCCCAATGAGCCTTGCCTCATTGGCTAAGCGTCCATCCAGGGGCGCTTTGGCCGCAGTGGGCGAGAAAGTTGCTCCGTCGTGCTCGGGGTCGAATCGGTACGTCTCCTGTTTTCTGGAGGTGAGCCTCCCACCTTTGCATGGCCGTATCTTTCTTGTCCCTGCACCAAATGATCCGGTTCTTGGGTCGATTTCGCACGGGTTTTCACGTAGAATACAATGGGAGCATGAAATCATGCATCTCATCTCAGCATGATGACGTAATCACCGCCTTGACCGGCGGCTCCCATAACACTCTCGCTACCGTTGGGTCTTCTGCCTCCGGCACAAAAGCGATGTCGCTCGAGTCATTCAGGAATGGCTTGTCCTCGCGGAGAGCGAGTGTGGCCGCTCTCTTTGCCCCTTTTACTCTGATCGCGGTGGAGAGTACATGGGTGAGGCCACAACCTTTCTCGCCTCCCGCGGGATCCACCATGAGACGTCTGCGCCCTACACATCCACCCAGAACGGCGTCTCCGAACGGTGGAACCGTACCATGGTCGACGCCGTCCGCACCATGCGGGTCGAATCCGGTCTCTCCGATGGCTTTTTTTTTGAAGCCATGGCCTACATGACCTGGGTCTGGAACCGGATTCCCCACGGTCCCCTTCCCCGCCAGTCCACGCCATACCAGCACTGGTGCGGTCGACGCGCTGACCTCCACCCGGCTCGCGTCTGGGACTGCGTCGTCATTGTGTGGCTGCTTACCCCAGAGCAGGGCGGCAAGCTCGCCCCCCGCAGACGCCCCTGCACCTTCCTCGGTGTGTGTCGTCAGACCAAAGCCTGTTGCTTCTGGGACCCATCCCGACAGTGCATCGTCGAGTCCCTCGATGCCCTCTTCTTCGAGGACCTGTTTTCCCGCGACCTCATCCGCTCTGGCTCGTCCGTGTCCCTTCCGTCGCGTGGGGGAGTGGTGAGTCCGTCCTCCATCCTGTCGCTTCCGGGTGACACATCAATCCGTCCCTCTGAGCCGGCAGCCCATGTCGCGTCCTCTGCCCCCCCCGGGCCAAGAGTCCCAACCGCGTCCGCTGGCCCATCCGGACCAGCTGCCCCAGTCGCGTCCGCTGGCCCCTCCGAGCCACGTGCCCCCGTCGTGTCTGCTGGCCCCTCCGGACCAGCTACCCTAGTCACGTCCGCTGGCCCCTCCTGGCCGCCAGCCCCAGTCGCTTCCGATGGCCCCTCCGGGCCGACAGCCCCAGTCGCGTCCGCTGGCCCCTCCGGCCCGGCAGCCCCAGTCACTTCCGATGGCCCCTCCCGGCCGACAGTCCCAGTCGCGTCCACCGGTCCTTCTGGGCCTGTAGCTCCTGTCGCGTCCGCTGGCCCCTCCGGACCAGCTGCCCCAGTCGCGTCCGCTGGCCCTTCCGGGCCGGTGGCCCCAGTCGATTCCGATGGCCCCTCCGGGCCGACAGCCCCAGTCGCGTCCGCTGGCCCTTCCGGGCTTGCAGCCCCAGTCACGTCCGCTGGCTCTCCCGGGCCAGTAGCCACGTCCGCCTCCATTGGTCCGTCGGACTCAGTGTCATCTCCTGCCCGACCGCGCTACACACGCGGCCCAGGCGGCAGCCTATGGCCTCGGCCGACAGTGAGCGTGCAGACCGTCGCACCGCGTCCCCTGGCGCCTCGACCCCCTGTAGCTCCACGTGTCTCCTCCAATCCCACGGTCGTGAGTGGGGACCCTGGCACGAAGGCTCTCGGCCTGACCACTTCGGCCATCATCGTAGACCTTCACCTGGGCTCTGCATTGGACTACTCCATGCTTCATTACAAGCATCGGCATACTGTTGTGGCTACACTCGCCCGTATCCCACCTGGAGCTCGTGATGCACACGCCCTCTCAGTCCGGTCCACAGCACGCCTCTCCTGAGGCCACACATTGGGATGCTGCCTGCGCCGAGGAGCTCACTGCTATCCGGTAGCACCACGTGTATGACCTCGTCAACCTCCCTCCAGGTCGGATAGCAATTGGTGCCAAGTGGGTCTTTTGGCACAAGTGCAAGCCTGACGGGTCCTTGGACAAGTACAAGGCCCGCCACACAGCAAAGGGGTTTGCTCAGGTCCTTGGGATCGATTACGACCAGATCTTTGCCCCAGTCGGTCGGTTCTCCACTAGCCGGGCGCTCTTCAGCCTGGTTGCCCAGCATGGGTGGGAGCTGCATCAGATGGACGTGAGCAACGCATTCCTCCATGGCTCACTAGAGGGTGAGGAGCTCTACATGGTGCAGTCCCCAGGCTTCGACGACGGCAATGGGAGAGTTTGGCGGCTGCGGAAGGCCCTCTATGGCCTGAAGCAATCGTCTCGGTGCTGGAACCAAGAGATCAGCAACACCCTTCTCCGTGGCGGTCTCCAACGCAGCACCGCTGACCCCGCACTATTCGTCATCCCGCGAGATCAGATCTTCACCGCAGTTCTGGTCTACGTCGACGATCTCCTCATTACGTCGCCAGACACGGCCACCATCCAGCATGTCAAGGACCTACTGCATGCCGCCTACCAGATGAAGGATCTCGGGTCTGCCCGAGTCTTCCTGCGCATAGAACTCGAGCATGATCGCTCCCAGGGCATCGTACACGTTCACCAAACTGCCTATGTGCAGACCCTCTCCACTCGCTTCACCGAGGACTTACCCCTCGTACCTAGTGCATCTTCACCCATGTCACCCGATGGCCAGGTGAGGCTGAAGAGTCCTGACCCAGCTGTTGCGGGGGAGCCACTTGATGTGACCACGTATCTGCGGGTCATCGGGTCACTGATGTTCCTAGCGACGACGACGCGTCCAGACATCGCGTTCGCCGTCAACCTCCTGGCCCAGTTCTCTTAGGAGTCGCGTCACCTCCACTTTGAGGCCGCGATCCGAGTGCTACCCTATGTCGTCTCGACCCCTCGGCGAGGTCTCATGTTCCGCCACCAGCCGTCTGTCGTCAGAGTGGGCTAGACCGACAGTGACTAGGCCGGCAGTCCTGACGGTAAGAGTCGCACCGGCTGGATCTTTTTGATCGACGGCACAACTGTGTCCTGGCACAGTGGGAAGCAGGGGTGCATTTCACGCAGCACTGCTGAGGCTGAGTACGTGGCCCTTGGCGCAGGCGCCTGTGAGAGTGTGTGGTTGCATCGTCTGTTGTCCGAGTTACGTCAGTCTGTCGCATCCATCACCTTGCATTGTGACAATGATAGTGCCATGGCCATCGCCGACAATGACGGTGTGCATCACACATGCACAAAGTACATCAATGTTGAGTATCACTATGTGCGTTTGTTGCTGCATGACGGCAGCATCAGCATCTTGTGGGTTGAGACGGCACGGGAGCTGGCTGACTTCCTGACCAAGGCACTGAAGCGGGACTCGTTCAAGAAGGCTGTGAGTTCAGTCGGCGTGTGTCCGTGAGTTGCCCTCTTTGTCTCTGCGTGCGTCTCTGCGTGCCCCGGGGGAATCTGGATGTTGACCGTGTCTCTGCCCGCCCATGTGTACTACGCCTGTGAGTCATGGGGGAGTCTGGTTTTTTGCGCATCTCTCATTGTGCTCTGTTGTGTCCTTCCGGCTTGTGTACATCGGCGTGCGAATGACTGACGGCGAGACTCGACGCTGATGGTATGTCGTCCGGTGGAGCCGAAGCACGCTGAGGACTACTCGCAGTTCGCTGGAGCCTCCTCTCTCCGGCGACGTGCTCAGCTCCATGGGCAGGCCTCCTCGGCGGTCGTGCTGCCGGCGGTCATTGTCACTGCAGTTGCTGTCTTCATGCACCCAGGGCGTCCCATCGCGTCTGCATCGTCATGCTCTGCCTAGGGTCCTTGTTGCATGTTGCATGGCCCTGTTCGGCATCATGGACCATCGTAGGCACTGCCTGGGTTCGGGCAGCCATAACTCCTTGCTACTATTTTTCTATCTGTTTCTGACCGCACGACTGCGTTCGCAACGTTGGTATTATGGTATGGTCCAATTTTCAGGCAAAACGGACGACGCCCGGGTTTTGGGCTGTCGGGCGTCTGGCAGGGCTCACCGAGAAAACCCTGCCTGNAGCGCGTCCCATCGCGTCTGCATCGTCATGCTCTGCCTAGGGTCCTTGTTGCATGTTGCATGGCCCTGTTCGGCATCATGGACCATCGTAGGCACTGCCTGGGTTCGGGCAGCCATAACTCCTTGCTACTATTTTTCTATCTGTTTCTGACCGCACGACTGCGTTCGCAACGTTGGTATTATGGTATGGTCCAATTTTCAGGCAAAACGGACGACGCCCGGGTTTTGGGCTGTCGGGCGTCTGGCAGGGCTCACCGAGAAAACCCTGCCTGCCAGAAAATAGGTGTAGCACTGTTTTCTGATTGGCTGGTTAGCTGAGTAACAACTTTACGCTAGTAGGGGGGGCCTAGAACTTGGAGGGGTCTCCCATTGTTGCTTATTCTTCATTCCTAACTAGTTACTTTCAGTTTTCAGCTGCTTTCTGGCGCTAACTCTGGCGCGTCCGTTTCTGAGTAACAAACCCAGAGCTTCCAGCTTCCAGACTCTAGAGCAGCAGACTGAGGGGGCAGCTGACTTAAGCAATGAGTGTGGAAGCCCGCACGCTGCATCAACAATGCTACTGCCCCAACCTGCTGCCTAGGTTTGCTAGCCGCTAATGGTCTTTGTTAGAGAGTCAGCACGCTGCGAGTCAGTGCCGACCTACACTATCTGAATTTCATCTCGATCCTCTAGGTTTCAGATGTAGTGTTACTCGACGTTAATGTGCTTCGTGCGTGCATGGAACACGTCGAAGTTTTCTGTGACGGCCTTTGCGCTCTGATTGTCACACCGAAGCACAACGGGGGGCATGGACTGATCTAGCTCACGCAACATACGCACCAACCACACACTCTCTGTCGCACCAGCTCCCAGAGCCACGTACTTTGCTTTTGCAGTGCTGCGAGCGATGCAACCCTGCTTGCCACTGTCCCATGAGACGGTTGTACCCCGAATGAGGAAGATGTATCCAGAGCGACTCTTGCCGTCCGGACTCCACGCCCAGTCATTGTCTGTGTATCCGTCGAGAACCACCGAGGCCTGCCCTCGGTAGTGAAGTCACATGCGAGCAGTGGAAATGATGCACCACACGTATTGGACTGCGGCCTCATGGACCCGTCTACGCGGCGTCTGTGAGAACTATGCGAGCAAGTTGAGTGTGAAGGCGATGTCTGGCCGTCTTGTCGTGGCCAGGTACATGAGCGAGCCAATAACCTGCAAGTACAGGGTCACGTCAATCAGTTTCAGTTTGCTGGATCATCGACCGTCATTGCATCCTGTCCGTCTGGGGTGATCAGAGTGGACGCCGTGCGCACGCCGCTGAGTGAGCGCGTATCACTCTTGATGGATCAGGAGCGTCCGACGAGCGCGATCACGGACAATCTGCATGCCCAAAAACATTACGACCTCTCCCAGGTCTTTCATTTTGTATGTCGGTTGTAGCACACCCTTGGCTGTGTCGAGAGCCTTCAGGTCAGGCGCAGCGATTAGGACATCATGGACGTAGACCAGAATGGCCGAAAAGGGCGCGGTGGCCTGGGATAAGAACAGTGGCGGGTCCGCCGTGCTCTGGACATAGCCCGCTCGTAGGAGCATGCTGGTGATCTCCTTGTTCCAGCATCGAGGCGACTGCTTCAGGCCTTATAACGCTTTCCGCAGCCGGTACACACGACCGCTACCGTCCTCGAACCCTTGGGGCTGGACCATGTAGATCTCTTCCTCCAGTTTTCCATGTAGGAATACGTTGTTGACATCCTTTTGGTGGAGTTCCCCGTCGTGCTGGGCAACCTGAGACAACAGACCCAAGGTCGTGGTCGTGCGTCCAACTGGTGCAAAAGTCTCTCCGTGAAGTCGATCCCTGCGACCTGAGAGAAACCCTTCACAGTCAGCCGTGCTTTGTAGCGATCAACTGTGTTGTCCAGCTTCATTTTTTTTCGTAAAACCCACTTGGCCTGAATGTCCTTTCGTCCAGGCCGCAGGTCTACAAGATCGTAAACCCCATGTTCCTTGATAGCCGGCAGCTCAGCCTCGCATGCTGCGCGCCAGAGTTTTGCATCGGGTCCAGCCAGAGCCTGACGCAGTGTGCTGGGGTCTGGTGTCACTCCCACCACACTAGGGTCTGGGGCTGCGGCATCTCCACCGCATGTGGCCAAGGCATAGGCCGAAGATGGAGGACCAACGGTGATGGTGGTCTCTGCGGAGTCCACCGCAAGTTGACGCTCGTGAGCGAGGAGAGTGAGGCCTGTATCACAGCCAAGGTGGACTTCATTGAGCCCTTGTGCACCGAGGCCCAAGGCCCTCATGCCTGAGTCCCCGCTGTGCACGGTGCGAGCAGGACACGGTCGGAGGCGTCCACCCTCACCTCGCCGGTATGGCTCTGGTGATGGTACAGCTAGGGCAGGTGGTGGACACTCGTCAGACACACACACGACTGGCGATGTGCAAGGTGATGTTGGTGTGTCAACTAGGCAGACAAAGGTTGAGGACAATGCATGCGACGCGACTGGTGACGTAGACTGCACAGGTGGTGCAGGCGACGTAAGTGACACCGATGACTTTGCTGGTGACACAAGTGCAGGGGACAGGGGCAGTACCAAGGACGCGACAGGTGACACAACATCCGATGTGTCAGGGGATGATGGCGGAATGGTGGACGCAGGTAAGACAGACAACACGGTCAGCGCGGGCGGCGTGGACGACGCTGGCGAGTCACCCTGGAGGTGGGACGGACCAGTAGTGCTCAGGCTGACCGGGACAGCATCATCAGTCAGTCCACCCTCCCCTACGTGTGGAATCGTACCACACCCAGGGGAATGTGACTGCGGGGTACCCTGTCGGGCAGATGTCTTAAGGAAATACGCTTGATGAATAGAGTGTCTCGAGACTCGACAATGCGACGCCGAATGGGGTCCCCAAACCGCCAGGCCTTGGAGCATGAAGCCATGCCGACAAATGCGCAGACGAGGCCTCTAGGGGAGAATTTGGACCCTTGTTCTTCTGGTGTGAACCAGACGCAGGCGAGGGACCCCCACACGCGCGCGGGCCGGAGGTCGGCACGGCGTCCAGATCACAGTCGGTATGGGGTGTGCATGTTTGGGAGGGGGTCGTGAGGGATCCTGTTCCAGACCCATGTTATGTAGGCCATGCCCTCGAAGGCGAACACTTCAGGCATGCCGCTGTCTACCTGCATGGAGCGAACTGCATCCTCCATGGTGCGGCTCCACCACTCAGACACATTGTTCTGTTGTGGCGTAGCAGGCGTGGAGGGTTTGTGAAACACTCCCACTTCGGCAAAGTATCGGTCAAGATCCCCCATGTATTCACCGTTCTGATCAGAACGGAAGTTCAAGAGGGTATTGCCGGACTGACGTTCGGCCATGACAAGCCACGTACGCACAGCAAGCGCAACATCGCTTTTCAAGCGCAGACTCAAGACCCACCGCATGCGGGTGGAGTCATCCGTGATCGTCAAGACGTAACGCCCTCTTTCATCCTGGAACTCAATGGGGAGGGGTCCCAAGAGATCAGGGTGAACCAGCTCGAGGGGCTTGAGAGCTTGTGAGTCGGCTAGAGGGTATGTGGCACGGTGCATTTTGCCTTGCGCGCATTGCAGACAATCAGTCTTGAGTAGCGCCTCAAACGACACTACATCAAGACCCGGTGTAGGTTGGATTCGAATCAGACAATCTATGTAATCCAAGTGGACTTGACACAAGCGTCTATGTAGTAGACGCTGATGCTCAGGCGACAGTGTGCCTGTCACGAAAACTTGTGCAGTGGGAGATGCAGTGATGGTGGTCGACGTGGGACAGCTGGAGACGTGGAACAAGTCCCCTACTACCTTGCCACGGAGCACCACTTTAGCAGTGGCGCAAACGGAGACAATGGCATCCTCGCCTGTGAATGCAACAGTGAGACCCATCCGTGTGCAGGCACGTCCAAACAGCAAGCTGAGTTCTAGGCCAGGTACATATAGCACGTTTGAAATGTAAAATGGCTCAGACGGTCCATAGAATTGCACGGCACCTTCATCTTGAACAGTAACCTCATGCCCAGTAGCCATACACACAGACTTCACAACGCCAACAGGACCAAGGACCACGAAATCACTGCGACGACATGCCATGTGATGGGTGGCACACAAATCTAGGATCCAGGTGGCATCCCTCACACGCGCAGACGACGTGACTGAGCAGTTGCCAATGGTGCAGATGGTGGACGGAGGTGACTCAGCAGACGACAGTTGAGTTGCACGGGCGACACATGCTTGCAACTCATCAAGCCACGATAGGTCGTTGTGACCTGTGCATACTGCGGCGAAGACAGCGGACAGACCAGCATCATCACGTGCGACGAACGACTCCACAGACTCAACAGCACACTGTGCCCCACCACCAACATCACGACTGCACGTCACGGACTCAACAGACCCAACAGTGGAACCCCTCGGCTCATTCAATGCACTCACACCTCCCTGAGTGGCGAATCGGAGAAGTTGGCGGAGCTCGACAATGTCACGGGCCTGGGTCGCAATCTGCTGCTCAAGGGGTGTCAGGCCGTCGGTGCTATCTTCGGCTGCATCAGCTCCTGATGGAGACTGCGCTTCAGTCGCTGCTCTGGCGTAGGCGAAGGCGTGCTCATGTTGCTCAAAAGTCTGTTGCAGTCCTTGCACAATCTTTGTCCAGTTCATAGGGAGCTTGCACTCCGTGTAGCGGTATGCTCCTCTGCAGTTGTAGCACTCCCAGTGACATTCCCGAGTCGGTTTTGAAGCCGACTGGTCTTGCCAACCTTTCCAACCCTCCTGTTATTCCTTTCCTTCTTCCCTTGGACTACCGCAGCTGAGCCAGCAGCTGTTGTGGTTGTCGTTGTGCGTGGTGTCTGTACTGTTGTGACGGTTGCTGCTGACGCGCCATGACGGGCGTCGTTTGCTACTCCAACTCATGCCACGTGTACGAAATGCTTTGTGGCCCATGACAAGAGAAGGTCCCTGTCGGCCATCTCTTGGAGGCTGCTCAGGCTAAAGTTGTCAAAGGTCTTGGCATACTCACGCCCAACACTGATTCTTATGGTGTTGAACGCCATGAGTTGGCCTGACCCATTCTTCCCCAGGGCCCTATACAGCCGCATCGCTCGCCGCCTGTAGTCAGTTGGCGCCTCGTGTCCACCCTGGCAAAGGGAGTTGAAGTCAGACAACTGTTGTGAGGTTGTTGCCATTGTAGCGCCTTCAAAAAGAGTAGTTACCAGCTTCCATGCCTCGAGCGGGTAAGCTCCACCTCCGGTGCAAGGATCACCAAGGAAGGGTTCGAAGTCGAGGGTGTACTCCTCCGGGACGGCCTTTGGGAGACTATAGGCCGCTCATGCGGTGGTTTATGCCTGCTGGGGGTCCGTAGTCTCGTCTTGAAGGGTGTGATACGGGCCCACATACCAACCGTGGTTCCCACGTGGTGTTGCTGTCCTCTTGTCGGTAGGCGGGAGGTTTGGTGTCAAACCACTTGGGTGGCTTTGTCGTCAGCAACGCTCTCGGGACATCTTGTGCCAGCGGCGGAGACGGGGGACCTTCTTCCAACCCCAGACTCATGCAGAGCAGCTGGTCCTCTAAGAAAGCCGTGTTAGTGGTTGTCCTCGGCATGTTGCTAAGGGCTGCTTTGCCGATTGGTGCGCCTTTGCGCCTTGAGCGGGTTTCGACGCCGCTTTTCCGGCTATGTGAGGCGAAGGCGTCATATGCCTTCCTTGTCACTAGCATCTGAGTCCGATTCAGAAAGGTTGCCGGACGGATCGGCGTCGAACACTCCTAGCGCTGCATTGACATCGGCTGCAACTACACTCTCAATTGTCAATTTGCGCTTTTGCAATGTATCACGGAGTAGCTTCTACTATTGTTCCTGCTGTTGAGGCTGCTGCTGCTATTGTTGCTGCTGTTGCGGCTGCCGCTACTGTGGTTGGACTACGTCACGAAACAGTTTGAACAAGTCAGCCATCTGCTTGGCTGTTTGTTCAGCATGTTGGGCCTGCTAAACGCACAGCTCGCGTAGACCGAAGGCCAACGAGCCGGGGCTAGACGGGGATTCGTCCCGCGTCGTGCCCGGTGTGCCGCCAATTGCACCAGAGGCGGCAGTACCAACGTCCATAGTGGACCCGACACTTCCGTCTCCGACAGGTGTGTCCTTCGGCATGGAACTGCGAGGGGTGCCGCAAGTGTGCACCACAGTTGTTGACGCTGATGTTCAGTGGTGAACGCTCGCGGATAATTTTGATAGCATTCACCCCGCCCTAGTGGGCGTGAGAAGTGTGTCGAGGCCTTTTTCAGCCTAAAGGCCAACGCCGATGGACCCCCCCATGCTGCCGAACAATTTTGGCAGCATTTCCCCCGCCCCAGTGGGCGTGGGAAATGTGACGAGGCCTTTGTCAGCCTAAAAGCTGCTGGTGGACCGCCCCCCCCACGCTGCCGAAATGATTTGGCAGTGTTTCCTCCGCCCCAGTGGGTGTGGGAAATCTGGGATAGGCTGTGAGGCAGCCTGTGGGTATCTGAACCACCCCCATCCAACCTAGGAAGAAAGGGGAGCCCAGCCAGAAAAGGGGAAGGATACACCAGAGACAATATGACGGCTACTACTATTGCTGCTACTGCTGTTGCCGTTGTCGTCGTTGTCACTGTGATGAGGTGTCTTCTACAATTATGGCTGGCTGCTACTGCACCCACTTCCGCAACACTGGCGCCACTACTGTCACAACAGTAGTTGGACAGCCGTGAGTGCTGCTGCTACCCGCAGCTTCAATATGTTGCAGCTGCTGAATTTTGCTACTGCATGCTTCTCCACGCCGCCGCCACTGCAGCTGTTGCTTTACGCAGCTGCTGGCGGTGTTACTCAACCGTCGCTGCGGCTGAGCCAGTGCGACCGCCGCCAGCTGTTGCAGCCACAGCTAAGCAGCCGTCACTGCTACACTTGCTGTCTGGTACTGCCGCTAGCCACTAGTGCCGCACACTGCTGCACACAACTGCCGCTGCCACTGCCTCTACTGCTCCATGCAGCTGCCAGTGTTGCTGCTGATCCATGCAGTGGTGCTGCGGCTTGGCCAGCGCAGCTGAGCCAAAGCACCACTACCGCTACCGCCGACGCTTCCGCTACCGCCGCTCAGGCTGCGGCTTCGTGCGGGTTCTACTGCCGCAGCTGGTTCACGCAACGGCAGATCGTCGCGGCTGCTGCTTGGCGAGCCCTCCCAGGACCTCGCGCTTCTCATGTGTGATGTGACGAGCGCAGGCTCGTCGCGCTCTGATACCAGAAAGTAAAGCCCTACCCGTCTTCCCTCACATGGCCATGTGAAGCTCAACAGCATGGTTTGAATGAGACTAACGGCAGTCAAAACGGACGACCATGGCGAGTGTGCGAGTCAAAAGAGTGAGAGCAAGTGGTGGCGGGTGGAGCTCGCTATCCAAGCCCACCCGTCGGCCAGCGACATGGGGCTCGCCGGTGCCCACTCGGAATGCAAGGGGGATAACCCTGCTCGAGTCTCACAAGTCCAAACTGACGTTCAGACCTAAACTATGTCAGCCAAGACTACCACTGGTTCACAGGGAAGACAAAACTAGGTCATCAAGCCACCGTAGCTCAAACATGCAAAAGTGTTGAAGTCGATTGGTTTGAGATGAGGTATCGGCACTCTAGAAGGGAAGCCAACACGCGTGAAGATGGCTCGAGTGTACCCGATGGCTGGTCGGCAGACTTGCGTCTGCTCCCCCAGTCTTCCGTAACCTCCACCTCATTAGGAGTCTGCACGGCAAAGGACGTGATCCGAGGGGTCACACTAAGTACACAACATCACAAGCATGCGAGTGACTCACGTGGGGTTTGGCCGCCATCCCAAGATCAAAGCAATCTTTCCGACGACAGGTCGCTTGTGGTTTCCTCACACATTGGGATAACCCGGATGTCTAGTTCTCTTGGGATCAGCAACTAGGTCACACACACACACACACACACACACACACACACACACACACACACACACACACACACACGCGCGCGCGTGTGCATGCGCGCGCGCACGCACGCACGCACGCATGCACGCACGCACGCACGCATGCACCCACCCACTGACGCACGCACGCACCCATGCACCCACCCATGTACGAACGCACACACGCACGCACACATGCACGCAC
>SZWC01002208.1:59605-71554 GCA_023375785.1 Penium margaritaceum
CACACATTGGGATAACCCGGATGTCTAGTTCTCTTGGGATCAGCAACTAGGTCACACACACACACACACACACACACACACATGCGCGTGCGCACGCACGCACGCACGCATGCACGCACGCACGCACGCATGCACCCACCCACTGACGCACGCACGCACCCATGCACCCACCCATGTACGAACGCACACACGCACGCACACATGCACGCACGCATTCATGCACGCACGTACCCATGCACGCACGCACGCACGCACACAAGCATGCACGCACGTATGCATGCACGCACACACGCATGCACACACGAGCTAAGTTAATGGCCACCCTTTCATTCACTCCATTTCTTATGTATACTACTCTATTATCTTCACTTCCTAGAATTTTACTAATGTGTATGGACTTGTCACATCACTTGTTGCCAAGTGAACAAGTATCATTTTAGTTGCAGCCTATTTATGTCCTCTAAATTCTTACCGGGTACATGTATCATACATAACATGTGATCAAAACCTACATCGAACCACATTCCACTATTCGTAGGAAAAAGTGTCATTCGATTCTTTACTAGAAGCTCGCGAGGGCCGGGAACGTTATTTGCTCGAAGTCCATTGTGGTCCCTCCCCCCATGTCCCCCCCTCCCCCCCCACCTCCCGAGACACATCGAGCTTATTGAGGGAATGTAAGGGGGGGTGTATCGTACGTACGCTAGAAAACATACAAAAGTGTATTTGTACACTTGTGTAAAAAATCGGACCGCTCCACATACACTTCGTAATACACTCCGTCAATACAATTCGACTTTGGAGGGGGGGGAGGATGTCTAGTCCCACCCTCCCCTCTCCCCTCAAAAATGAAAAGTGTATTTGGAGCGTGTATCAGTGAGTGTGTTAGATAGACAATTAAATCAATACACGTGCGGTTTTTTTGTCAATGATACGAATATAGATCCGGAGCATCGATCGTGACATCGCCAATATGCCGTCGTCGGCACGGTGCTTCTAAGACACGGTGCCCCGACTGCATGTCCCCTGATTCCGAGACACTTCTAGTGCAACGGGGGAGTGTATCGGGTGGTGTGTCTCGCATACCCTAAAGAATGTATAAAAATGTATTTGTACACTTGTGTACTAATGCGACCTCCCTCCAAGTACACTTCCCAGTACACCCCTCCAATATACTTCGACTTCAAGGGGGGAGGGGGGAGGGGGAGGAGACTAGTCCCACCACCGTCCCCCTCAAAAGTGGAAAGTGCATTGGACGAGTGTATCTGTGTGTGTATTGGATAGACAACCAAAACAATACACAAGTGCTTTTTTGTCTCAATGATAAAAAAATAGATCCGGAGCGTCAATCGTGACATTGCCCATACATCAGTGTTGGCATGGTGCAATCTCAGAAACGGCATCCCGACTGGACCCTCCCTCCTCAAGGCACCTCTTGTGTGTTGGGGGAGTGTATCGGGAGGGGGGGGGGGGGGGGGGGGGAGGGTGTATCTCGCATACCCTGAAAAACATACACAAGTGTATTTGTACACTTGTGTACAAATCCGGCCCCCTTCCGGATACACCTCCCAATACACCCTCTCCTAATACGCTTCGACTTCGGATGGGGGAGAGGGGGGAGACTAGTCCCATCCCTCCATAGTGAAAAGTGTATTGGGTGAGTAAATCTGTGAGTGTATTGGGTAGACAACCAAAACAATACACAACTGTATTTTTGTCTCAATGATACAAAAATAGATCCGGAGCATTGATCGTGACATCGCCCATACATTGCCGTAGGCACGGTGCGGTCTAAGAAACGGCACCCGGACTGGATCCTTCCCCCGCCCCCCTCTCCGTGTAACCTCTAGTGTATTGGGGGGTTGATCTCGCATACCTTGAAAAACGTACACAAGTGTCTTCTTATGATTCTGTACAAATACGACACCCCTCCAGATACACTTCCCAATACACCACTCCAAAACACGTCGACTTCAGAGGGAGGGGAGGGGGGGGACTAGTCCTACCCCCCACCCCTCAAAAGTGGAATGTGTATTGGGAGAGTGTATCTGTGAGTGTATTAGATAGACAAGCAAAAGAGTACACGAGTGTATTTTTCTCTTGATATGACAAAAGTAGATCCGGAGCATCGATCTTGACATCTTGATGCTACTTAGAGAGGAAAAAAAGTACCCACATGCATCCGCCCATGAATTGCTGTCGGCACGCTACGAGCTAAGAAATGGCACCCCGAGAGGAACCCCCCCTCCCTCCAAGACACCACTAGTGTATTGGGGTTGCATCTATCATTCGTCGAAACACGTTCACAAGTGTATTTGTAAACTTGTGTACTAATCCAACTTCCCTCCATATACACTTACGAATGAACCCCCTATGCACTTCAATTTTGGGGGTGAGGGGGGAGGAGTGGAGGGGGAGGGGATGTCCCGCTTGACCATGTTACTCTCTCGAAAATCAGGCCACCTATGTTATCGCATAATGTCCGCGCTATGCATTTACATAATGGGTTTACAACATGCGCTCGTATACATGTTACAATCATAACAAGATCTTTTGGAAAGTACAAAATTGGGTTCAAATTCAGAGAAAACAAGAATTGATGTGATTTGGGACATGTATTCTTGATCTTGTATTTCAAAACCCTTTCAAGGGCATCCAATTCTCAAGAAAGTTCCATGAAATCATTGTAACCATGTACATAGAAGTTAGGGTACATGTAGGGATTACCCACGAAATTCGATTCTGTGTATGCCCTACCCGGCGTTCGGAAGAATAAGACTCCCCTACCCACGGACCCGAGAACATTGACAAATTACCCAATAACAGTGAGAAAACGCAGCATGTTGACGTTGCATGCGATGCAGCGTCGACATGATGATGTCATCACTCGCTTCGAACATTCACAAACCCCTCATTCGAGGGGATTGTGAATGTTCGTGGGGGGCTTTGCCTATGGTTCGCATGGGGGGTCTGAGACTCCCAATGCGTTTGAAAGGGAACCTGCTGGGCCCTGCTATCGCGGGGCCCAGCAGGAGCCCGCGCAAAAAAAAAACCCTAATCCCTGAATGTAATTCGGGGTAGGGTTTCACTACGGTTTGAATGGAAAATCATTACGGTTTGTGAGTGAGAAAAAGAAGAAAAAAACATAAGCGTCTCCGCTCGAACTCAAAAACGGGCGTTTTTGCTCGATTATGATCGAGCGATGAGCTCTTTGGTTTTTTTTTTTTTACATGCAACCCCCTAGTTTTATTTAGGGTTTTATGTTTTGCGCGGGCTCTGCCCGGGCAAAACATACAAAACCCTAAATCAAACTAGGAGGTTTGCATGCCGGAAAAAAAAAACAAAGAGCTCATCGCTCGATCGCGATTCTCGCGTGGGAGCGAGAATTGCGAGGGGGTCGACATGCCCCACCTCGCTTTGCTCGATCACCAGCGCATGCCGCTGATCGAGCATGGTGAAGCGAGTGGGCAGGGAAGACTTATTTTTTAAGTCGCCGGGTAGGGCGTTCCTTACCCCCTCCGTTTTGTTGGTGTATGGGCTTTGAGCTATCATGTAGCCTTGTGTAGGGAGAACCTCATTGTTTGAGTTGATGGTTCTTCAGTGACTACATTACTCCTTCTGTGACACATGTGGTGCATTCTGACCACCTAGATCACCCATGCATGCTTGATAGAGTTTTCTCGGTGGTCAAGACCCGGGCACTTGGTGGTTTGTGCCAGTGCTCCGGGAGACCCCATAGAGGTTGACAGCATATTGTCTGTGACAGGGTGTGCACTCTCTCTGTGGTCGAGACCCGGGCACACGGTGGTTTGTACCGGTACCACGGGAGACCCAGCACCATTGATAGAGTCCTTTGGTTGAGACCTTTTGTCAAACATGTGTAGCTTGCATGTGGCTGAGACCCGGATGCCCGGTTACGTGTTCCGGCATCTCGGGAGGCCTAAACTTGCCTAGCTTGGCTAGCTCGTGATGCTAGTGTGTCATCGTTGAGTTTGGTTGTGTTTGCGGTACATTGGATATTTTCTTGTTGGTCGAGACCCGGGCACACTGTTGATTGTTCCGGTGCCTCGGGAGACCTCCATTGGTTGGTTTCATGTTCTGGGACATGTGTATTCCCTGTCCGTGTATTTTTGTGCGGCGGGGATGACGGGGCCTGGTTGTTCGTTACTGTCACAAACACACGCAAGTGCCCTCTTGTCTCGATTCATGCACACACCTCACCACTGCAGGTGATTAAACTAGATTAAGGCTCCCTGGTGCAAGACTGTTGTGCAGCATGAAGTGCACAGTGGAGGTGCCTCCATCAAGCTGCCAAGTGGTGGCTACAGCGCCAGCCTTGTCACAAGCCTTGGTTTAGTAATAACCTCATGTGCCAAAATGGGGATACACTTTTAGGATTGCATGCTTGTTAGTTAATTGAATACTTGCATGTTCCTAGAGTGGTGAACTGGGTTGTTGATCCCTCGGGACCACACGTCCGGCTTGTGCCGGCGTGTGAGAAACCGCCTGGAGCTCGCTCGCTCCAGGGTCAAGTTCGATCCCTGGGTGGCGGCCGGGCCCCACGACGAGTGTCTCGCATGGGTGGCCCGGTCAACTGGCTCTCACCACCTCGCTCACAACTTACTCTCGTTAAGCTGTGTCTTGACTGCTTCCACTTTTCTAAGTCGTGAGCGTTCCCCGATCCATGGCGTACTTCATTGCTTGCCACTCACTTGCTTGCTAGCATAGTGTCTGTGGCTACCTACTAGTATCAGAGCAAGAGGGCTATCCCTCCCGCCGCGACGTCCTGGGACCTCATGAGACTCACCCGCTAAGCGACGGGTGATCCCGCACAAGCAACAGCACGAGACCGCGGCGGCCTAAGCAGCAGCAGCAGCAGCAGCCATTATGTGCAGCCGCTAGCATCACACTCGTGAACCTTAGCACGAGACCGTGGTAGCTTAGGCAGCAGAAGTAGCAGCCATTCTGTGCAGCCGCTAACATCGAGCGATGGGTGATCCTGCACAAGCCACAGCACGAGGCCGTGGCGGCCTAAGCAGCAATAGCAGCAGCCATTCTGTGCAGCCGCTAGCATCGCACTCGTGAACCTTAGCACAAGACCGTGGCAGCTTAGGCAGCAGCAGCAGCCGCCATTCTGAGCAGCCGCTGGCATCGAGCGACGGGTGATCCCGCACAAGTCACAGCACGAGGCTGTGGCGTTCTAAGCAGCATCAGCAGCAGCCACTCTGTGCAGCCGCCAGCCTCACACTCGTGAATTTTTTGCACGAGACCGTGGCAGCTTGGGCAGCAGCAACAGCCGCCATTCTGGGCAGCCGCTAGCATCGAGCAATGGGTAATCCCGGACAAGCCACAGCACGAGGCCGTGGCGGCCTAAGCAGTAACAGCAGCAGCCATTCTGTGCAGCCGCTGGCATCGCACTCGTGAACCTTAGCACGAGACCGTAGCAGCTTAGATAGCAGCAGCAGCCGCCATTCTGTGTAGCCGCTAGCACCAACCTGTGAACCTCCTTCGAGTCACAGCTATGCCGCGGGTGATCCCGTGCAAGCCACAGCACGAGACCGTGGCAGCCCAGGCAGCCGCAGCAGCCGCCGTTCTGTGCAGCTGCTTGCTTCGCAGCCATGACCTCACCTCCGTCCCTCGCAGCAACAGCTCCAACCTTGTAGCCAGGCTTGACCCCAGCACACTCTCAATTACCTCGGGCTGCCCTGAGGCAGCCCAGCACTCAGAACGCTGGCGTCTCCACCTGAGATCGAGCCCGCTCCTCCATCATCCACGGCGGCTCGGGACCGTGCACGCACTGACGAGGAGCTCGCGTACTACGAGGAGCGGGCAGAGAGAGAAGTGTGGTCGAGGGTGCGTCGCAGCAGTCCGGGGTATCACCTCGGTGAAGAGTACGATCCCGCTGATCACTACGCGTGGGCGGACACACAGGACTACGCAACTCGTTGCCAATCGGCCGACGACGATTCTCCAACGTCGCTGAACCAGTCGGCAACAGCACCACAACGCGACCACCGACCTCTTCACTCTCTGGTAAGCCCGCCCATTTCCCATAGGACGCGCACGCAACACCGCCGTGCTGTTCCCCGTGGTGCAGCTCCACCTTCTGCAGCAGCAGCATCAGAGGCCTCCGCTCCGCATTGTGCTGCATCTCCAGCCGCAACTGCTACAGAGCCCATCTCGTCCCCTGACATTCTTTCAGCGCTGCAGGCTGCCCTTGCATCCAGCGCTGCCGTTGCCACTACCTTTGCAGCCACAGCACGCGCCGCACGTGCACCAGCCAACACTGCTGCTGGTCGAGCCATTGACACATACACTGCAGCGGTTGACCAGGGACCTTTGGCGGCCTCTGCCGTCAACGTAGCCACTCAGATTGCTGCAGCAGCAAACGCAGTTGCATCCGCCGCAGCCGCAGCAGCCACAGCACTCTCCAGTGCAGTTGACTCCGCCAACACCTCCACAACACAGGCAGCCTCTCTACCCTCCTCATCACCGTCAGTCACTCGGCACATACAACTGTTGGTCTTGACCGCTACAGTCATCTCCACTCTGTCAGGTGCAGCCCTGACAGGTGTAGCCTGCTTCGTGGTCACCACATCAGCTTTTGTCGCAGTCTTCGCCTCCTCAGCTGCTGCGGCACTGCCACCACTGTTCTCTCTGCACCGCCGTGCGTGGTGAGCTTGCCTTCTCTTGTTCTCCCGCTCTCTCTATTTTTCCTGTATCGGCGTGTTCGTACGTTCAGTTTGTTGCCTTGCAGCGCACTTCCAACACCGATATCTTACTTTCCCACGTCCACTGGGGCAAGGGAAACTCTGCCGAAATTGTTTCGGCAGAGTCACGTCGCTGGCACAATGCCAGTCGACGATGACAAATACACAGCACTGCAAGCTGAGCTTCAGCGTGAGCGCGCTGCATTGCAGGCAGCTCTCAGTGCTCAGCGCCCTGCTGAGGAAAAGTTGCGGGGTGAGCAGGCTGACCAAGAGACATTCGCCAACCACATTGCTGACTTGGTTCTGAATTGTCTGCAGCCCACACTACGTAGCACTCAGTCCGCTAGCATTGCTGCAGCGTTTTCCACTTCTCCCGCTTCCGCTTCCACTGCCGCTGGCATATCTTCCTCTGATCCACTTGCAGTCGCCGCAGCTGCTGGCGCTGCTGCAGCCAAAGCCCTTGCGCCATCAGTGCAACGCAAGCCTGACTTTGACTCCACTCCACACCATTTCACCTCTAGGCTTACTTTTCACTCCCGGGAGGTTCGTTTCAGTGCCTGGGCGCAAGTGGAACAAATCTGGGAATACTACCATGCACCAAATCCCTCAGTTGTCCCACCTTTTGTGCCAGTCAATTCTGAGTCGGCACGAGCGGTCTGTGCCCTCAATCGCGCCGGACCAGATAATCTCACTGATGAGATTGGACCCTACAATGCTGACACTGCACGCCGCACCCCCGCTGACCCGGTTGGGGCTTATGCCCTGATCAAGCGGTGCACGACAGTCACTGGACATGCAGCACAGAGCGTCCTCACCGTCCAATTCAACACGCTCTCCATGCGTGCTGACGAGACTGCTGACGCCTATTGGGCTCGCAGTCTGCGACTGCTGCGTGACCTCGGCAAGGCCGCCCCAGGCCAACTCCCTGCTGTTCTCTCCATCGTCAATGGCCTCATCCCTGAACTCAGCGACATCTTTCGCGAAGTGAAAGCCACAGAGTTGGAGCGTCTGGCGGCAATTCCTGTTCCCGCCGACGCATCCCCTGGAATTGGGGCTTTATGAGAGTTCACCTCCCAGCGCCTCACCGACTGGTGGAGCTCCTTGCACAACAAACGCATTCACCACGCAGTCGTTGCAGCAGCAGCCACCGCACTTCCCTCCTCCTCCACCTCCTCAGCCTCCAGCTCATCCTCCATCTCCACCTCTGTTACTACTGCCACCTCCCTTGCTTCCCAAGGGGGTGGGCGTGGTGGAGCGGGTAGCAAAGGTAAAGGCCGAGGGGGTGGCTCTGGCGGTGGCGGGCAGGGGAAGGGTGGCAAAGGGCGCGGTCCTGATAGCACCGCATCCCCCTCTTCCTCCTCCAGCATTGTCACTTGCTAGAACTGCGGCGCCGCTGGTCATGTGGCGCCCAAGTGCCCTGCACCACCAGATGATGCACGCCTGGCCTCCGCCTTGCGTGCTCAATGGGAACGCTCTTCAGGGTCTGGTGGCGGCTCTGCCTGCTCCTCCACCTCCACGGGGTCCAGTCGTGGCTCGGCACACGCTTCTTCTCCATTGTCTACAACAGCTGTCTACAGCACTGCCCTTTCTTCACCTTCTCTATCCGCAACCTGGGGTTGGCCCCCGGGGTTTGGCGGCCCTGTCTACTTCGGGCCTCCCTCTGGCTTCTACTCACCTCCAACATGGGCTTCCTCCACCCCTGGTCCCCAGACACCCTCCTCTACTGCACTCATCACCGGACCACCTGAGGACGACCGCCAGCTGGACTATGCGCTCTCTCACGCCGTTCACCAGCGTCACCTCCGTGATCAGGGAGGTGAGAGTGTACGTTCGGTTGAGGAGGGCTTTGCGTGTGCTGTTGACTCGTCTCTTCGTGGACCCCCCCCCCCCGGTCATGTTCAGGGGTGTCCCCCAGTTGACGTCCCATGGATTGAGGAGTGGCAGTCGTACAGTCTCCCTCGTTGCCTTGCCGCTTGTGGTCAGCGCCTCTTTCCTCGTTTTGCCATTGCCGCTGTGAGCCGTGACCCTGCGTCTGTTCGTGTGACGGGTAGCTTCTGGATTCTTGATTCAGGGGCCACCCACCACATGAATTCCTGCCATTCAGCGTTTGTGTCGCTGGGTCCTGTTGGTTCTGATCGCTTTGTACGCACTGGCTCTGGCCACCTTCTCCCTGTCCAGGGCGTCGGTGTCGTCCGTTTCATTGGCCCTGGGGGGGAGCTCTTCCTCCCTGACGTTCTCTATGTGCCCGCTCTTGAGCTCAGTCTGCTGTCTGTTACGACACTCGACGACCAGGGCATGGACTTCTCATCCAGTCGGGGTGTTGCTTCTGTTATGCATCGCACTACTGGTCGTGTCTTACTGTGTGGCACTCGTTGTGACCGCTTGTTCTGCGTGCCCTCGTTTGCACCCCATCCCTCCACGATTGCTCTTGTTCATGTGGCTTGTACCCTCACTCCTGCACATGCGCAGTTGCTCCATCGTCGTCTCTGTCACATTCACACTGCCGCCATTGACAGTCTGCTTCGGGACATGCTTGCTAATGGCCTCGATGCCGACACGTTCTCTGCACCCTGCCCCACTGACTGTCTCGATTGTGCTCAAGGCAAAATGCACCGCTCCCCATTCTCCACGTCTGAGTCTCGCACGTCTCACCCACTTGACCTCCTACACGCTGACGTCATGGGACCTCTTGCCCATGACGCCCTTGGGGGTGTCGGTCGTTATGTCCTCTGTCTCACAGACGATTTTTCTCGCATGCGCTGGGTTTTTGCCCTTCGGCAAAAGAGTGACGTCTCTCCCGCACTTGAGTCCTGGCTACCACAAGCTAAGCTGGCCTGTGGTCGCCGGCTCAAAGCCTTTCGCTGTGACCGTGGTGGCGAGTTCATGGGTCCCACTGCTCGCTTTCTCACCTCTCGTGGGGTGTGTATGGAGCCCTCAGCCCCCTACACACCCCAGCAGAATGATGTGTCTGAACGCTGGAACCGCACCCTCGCTGATGGTGTTTGTACTCTCCTCAGCGAGTCCTCCCTCTCTTCTGTCTTCTCCTTCGAGGCCATGTGTTACATGACCTGGGTGTGGAACCCTGTCCCACACGGTCCCCTTCCTCGTCACGTCACCCCCTTTGAGCGCTGGTACGGTCGCCGTGCTGACCTCCGTCTGGCTCATGTCTGGGACTGTGTGGCTGCTGTCTGGTTGCCAGAGGAATTTTGTGATGGCAAATTGAGTCCTCGTGCTCGCCTCTACACTTTTCTTGGTGTCTCTGCCATGTCTAAGGCATGGCGCTTCTGGGACCCCGACCGTTCCCGTGTCATCGAGTCGCGTGACGCTCTCTTCTTTGAGGACGTCTTTCCTCGTGACTTGTCCCATGTCCCTCCTCCGTCTTCTCTCTCCTCGCTTCGCCGGCTTGGGGGGGGTGGGTCTGTTCCAGCCTCCGATCTCCGGGCGTCCACGTCTCCCTCTCACACAGCGTCCCCTGTTGTCACTCCTACAGACAGTGACGAGGACTCAGTCTCTTCTGAGTCGGGGGCCCCAGTGCCCTCCCCGGAGTCCGGGTCACCCCTGTCCTCAGACGGCAGCCCTGTGTCTTCGCCGTCTCCTGCCATTCCCGAGTCCTCACACTCGGAGCCCACTCCTGCACAGTCCACCGCCCACTCTACTCCCAGCTCATCTCTTGGCGCTGCGGGTTCTCCGGTGCTTGACACCACCGCAGGTGACGCGCCTCAGGCTCGGCTCCCCTGTCCAGAGCCTTTTACTCGTGGGGGGAGACTTCGTCCTCTTCCTCCCTCTCAGTCCACTCAGCCCTCCTCTTCTAGGACACCTACCGAGTCTCTCCTGGCAGGCTCGTCCACTGCCTCTCAGCGAGTCACCCGCTCCAGAGCCACATCCTCAGCTGGTCCCTCAGTGCGTCCCACCGGCCTTGATGCACTGGGCCTGTCTATGAGCGTTGTACACCCAAACTCTGCAGTTGGCTATGCTCTTGTAGCCCACGAGTTCCACAGTGCTCTTGAGTCTTCTGTCGCCGGTTATGTCGCCGCATGCTTTGCGGCTACTGGCCTCCCCACACTCCCTCCTGAGCCCACCACTGTCTGGCAGGCTCGTGAGGCGGTGGACGCTTCCCTCTGGGAGAAGGCCATGCACGAGGAGCTCATAGCCCTCCAAGACCATGGAGTCTTTGAGCTAGTGGATCTGCCTGCAGGTCGCAAGGCAGTCTCCGCCCGGTGGGTCCTCCGGCGTAAGCTGAAGCCCGATGGAACAGTCGACCGGTACAAGGCACGTCTCACATCAAAGGGGTTCTCCTAGATCCCCGGCGTTGACTTTGATGAGACCTTTGCACCGGTCGGTAGATGTACCACGGCTCGAGCAATGTTGAGTCTCGTCGCCCAGCACAACTGGGAACTAGAGCAGATGGATGTCAACAACGCCTTCTTGCACGGGAAGCTCGATGAAGAGATCTACATGATACAGCCCCCGGGCTTCACCGATGGCACGAGCAAGGTCTGGCGACTACGCAAAGCCCTCTATGGGCTCAAGCAGTCGCCGCGGTGTTGGAACATGGAGGTCTCCTCGACTCTCGAGCGGGGAGGTTACCGTCGCAGCACGGTTGATCCAGCGCTCTTCTTGAGCGTCCCCTCAGAGCCGTTTGTGGCGGTGTTGGTCTACGTTGATGACCTGCTCATTGCCTCACCCAGCCCGGCAGCTGTCCAGTCAGTGAAAGACCTGCTGCAGTCTGCATACAAGATGAAGGATCTAGGTCCTGCACGGGTGTTTTTGGGGATAGAGCTTGAGCGTGATCGTCAGCGTCGCACCCTGCATGTGCACCAGGCTGCGTACATACGCACACTGGGGGAGCGCTTTGCTCCGTTGTTCGCAGACATCCCCACCGCGTCCACACCGATGACTCCAGCAGGTCAGCGTCTGCTGAAGTCACTGGACTCAGCACAACTGGGGGAGCCTGTCGACGTCACCAATTACCTCAGTGTTGTCGGCTCCCTCATGTACCTCGCCACCACCACTAGGGCAGACGTGGCCTTCGCGGTCAATTTCCTTGCCCAGTTCTCCCAGCAGCCTCGACAGAAGCATCTCGAGGCCGCACTGCGCGTCGTCCGCTACGCGTTGTCCACTGCACGCGTAGGACTCTGCTACCGTGCTCAGCCCTCTGTAGTCGTTGACGGCTACACAGACAGCGACTGGGCACATGACACAGATGCTCGCAGTCGCACTGGTTACATCTTCCTCGTCG
>SZWC01002208.1:78820-89972 GCA_023375785.1 Penium margaritaceum
GAGGGGGAGGGGGGGGCGGGCACAGGACAGACAGGGAGGCAATGGCAGCAGTTTAGCAGCAGAGATGATATTCGAGGTAGCAAAGAAGCGCCACTAGCAGCAGAAGCAAAATGGGGCTGCTGCAGCAAGCAGCTGTGAAATCTGGAGCAGAAGATGGGGTGGCAGAGATTGTGGCGCAATCACTAGCGTGAGCTCGCTGAACAAGGACGGGAAAGGGAACAGAAGGGAGGGGAAGGGAAAGGGAAGGGAAGGGAAGAGAAGGGAAAAGAAGGGAAGAGAGGGGAAGGGAAAGGTTGCGAAGGGAAGAGAACTGAAGACCAACGGGAGGGAAGGGAAGTGAACGGAAGAGAAAGGAAGAGAAGAGAAGGGAAGTGAAGTGAAGTGAAGAGAAGGGAAGAGAAGAGAAGGGAAGGGAGGTGACGGCATTCAGCTGCTGTGTTCTACAGCACACAGCACTTGCAGGCACAGCACCTGCACCTGCGCATGGACGTGCAAGTTCCAAGGAGGCGAGGCTCACAGCTACAGCGAACCACCGCTGCAACTTGCGCTCTGCAAGGGATGAGGGAGAGAGGTTGGTTCGAAGTGTTAAGGGGCGACGCTGGCCCCGAAGCCAAAGAGATGGGAAAGAGGGAGAGGTGGGTTCAGAAGTTCCTCGACCCGACGACAACACCTGCTTGCCTCCACCAGCGTAGAAAATCCTCCCCCTTGTGACTCATGACGAAGAGTTAATCATGAAAAAAGAGTGAATCATGAGAAAGAGTGAATGATGAGGGAGAGTGAAACATGAGTCAATCTGCCAGAATCCTTAACCTTTCAACTCACCCTTGGGCACTTGAGGGAAGAGAGATACCGGAAGCTTCCCAAGAGACCACACCAAAGCATCCCTCGCCTCCTCGACAGACGACACCTCCTTCCCTCGAGGTGGCACCGGAGCAATCATCCCCTTGACATTGACAGGAGTCATAGCTAGTTCCACTTCCCTCACAGCTCCCCTGGCTTCACTCCTGACAGCTGACTGAGGCGGAGAGGCGGCAGGGCGAGCTGCTGCTTCCTCCTCTTCCTGCATCCCATACTTCTTGAGGAGCTGAGGGAGGTGCTGTGGCTCGTGCTTGGAGCGAACCCTAGTCTCCCAGAACTCCGAAATCCTTTCCCTCAGCATCGCTCCGGGGTCAAGGGAAGCAGAAGCTCGAGGGGCACTAGGACCACGGCGAGGGAAAGTAGGAGTAGAAGAAGGGCGCCGGCGAGGAGCAGACCAACAAGGAGTCCAAAATGTGTCACCAGAGGCACGATGAGGCAGAGGAGGAGGACCGCAGCGGAGCAAGGGAGCAAGGGACAGGACTCCAGGGGGTAAACTTCCCTGTGCGTCAAACGCCGCCCGAACGGCTCTGCTAGATCGCCGTCCGCCAGGAAAACCAGTCAGTACGTCTAGACAGCTGCCTGGACTCCCTTGCCGGAGTAGCCGCACCGGGCTGAGATCTGGTGGTGGAAGCCGTTGGCCGTCGACGGGGGACAGGCGTATGGCTGGTCCCGACGAGCAAAGCAGCATGGGCGCAGCCCAGAGACAACCGCACAGAGCAGTCGGGAGTCCCAACTTGGGACGCAGCAACCCCCGTCTCTCGTGGGGAGTTGCAGAGCACAGCGTGTGTAGTGGTGCTACTAACACGCTGGGAGCTGCAGTGGGGGGATGTGTCGCTCACTGACTGACGCTCACACAGGACAGGACCTACCCTGCCCAACCAGAAACGGCGCTGAGTGGATCTCGTCCCTCTCCTCCGTACGACCACCCAAACTTGAGTGCCAGGACAACGGCAACGGTGAACACGTGGGGTCGTCTTTGTGTCCACCGAATCGACCGCCACTACGAGGCGTTTTGAGCACTGCGGGAGAGGTCCCGCATTCGTAGCTTTTCCCACTGCCACTCCGAATGTGTGCTTGCGTATGCGTGTTTGTGCGTGCGTGTGCCAAAGAGCTAGAGCGCTTAGCGAACCTGGCCAGATGCTTTGTTGTCTATCTCGATTCACACACCTGTGTGAATCGAGCACCACCCTGCGACAAATACTGGTGGTGTGGTGCCGAGGGACGCAGATGCCAAAACAGATCCCGCGCCGCAGCAGCTTGGACGGGGAGGGGTGGTTTGCTGGGTGGGTGGGGCACCCCTGCTTCTGGGCTTGGTGCATTGGGGCTCACCATGCCGTCAGGACCTCGGACGAGACGGAGGGAAAACGAATGCTGGTTGAAAGCCTTGCGGCATGGGGAGAGGGTGGCTCGAACACGTGCATGCGGACACCGCATAAACTTCTGTCCGCATGGCGGACAACGAAAAAGATGCTGTCGCGCTGTGGTCCTGAGGGCAGCCTGTGGTGGAAAGGATCTTCGAGGAAGCGAGCCAGCCAGCGAGCCAGTGAGCTCATCGAGGCGTCATACGCTGGAAAACATGAAGCGCAGCATGCCTCTTTCTGGGGACGGCGAGGCCATGCAAGGCAAGGCATGCTGACTGGAGGGATGCGCGAGCCCTAACACAAGCGCCGTGCCATGCCAATCTTTGCGTTTGTGCCGCGCTAAGCCTTGCTGGGAGGAGATGCTGCGCTCCGTGAGGCGCACGTGCAGTCTGGTCATGCTGCTCGGTGGAAGATATCCTCCCCGATTACCAGATCCGATCGCTTTTCGGCCACCGCTCGCAGGCCGATTTTTTCCTGGAGCACGTGCACGAGGTGTGTGAGACAATGACGGGGGTGACCTGAGCCGACGAGGAGAGCTGTCTCTGTGTTGCTGTCGCTGCGAAGGGAGCAGCAGCTCCAATTTACAGCACACTGTAGCTTGGCAGAGATGGCCGCACGCATAAAAGAAACGTAGGGAACGCCATCATCGTCGTCGTCGACGACGACGATGATGGCGACGACTCGTCGTACACCCACGCCATGCAGCATGGTATGCAGTATGGTAGAGATCATGTCCTGTAGCACACCATCCCATGCAGTAGTGGCGAGGGGTGGCGGTCGGGTCAAATGACCTGGACGGTTCATGCGCGCGGCGGTGTCCGTCAGTGGAAGCGGGTGGCGGCTAGCGGTGTGAGGCCCGCGTCCGGGAAAGTGCGCGCTGGCACCTGTTCAGAAGATCCTGTCGGTAACAGTGTTTTTCTCTCGCCCAAGCATGGCACGCCGCCGCCAGCAAAGTGTCGGACCTGTTGCCGGCCGCCTGCACGATGTTGCCGGCGCTGTGCCGGCCACACGGATGGGGCGTGCTCCGGATTGGTGGCCATCGACCGTAGGACAGCTCGAGCTTTGTTCACGGCGAGGGGATGTCGTCATGGTCGGGGGCAGGCCTAGATGCCGTCGCCGCTTTGCATGGTGGTACCGACGACGAAAACTGTTTCTTTGTTTTTCGTCTCCAGCCTCTCCTTGGAAGGGGCCGACAAACGTGCCTTAGACATGCCTGCAACTGACATGCGGCCATGCCGGCGGTGGTCTGCAGTGGCACATTGACCAAACCGATGGCGAGCGATGGCACAGGATGGCATATCGGCACCACGCCACACCCCAGTAGCGGCGGGGGAAAGATGGCGCAGAGTCACCCAGTTGGCGTCAGGAGCGCGTGGGTCCGCCTTGTGCAGCGCGGGTCGCGCGTGCGCGACAGCTCGCCAACGGAAGAAAGGGTGTTCATGGGGATGTCCAGATACCTTCGCCGGTATGTCTCTCGACCGTAAACCTCGTGCGTCCATTGAATCTGTCACTACCAGTACAAGCAAGGAAAGATACCCAGGCCATGGACTTGATTGACAGAGATTTCGGGCCACATCATCAAGTTCTTTGGTATTTATTGTAAATAATATTTCCATTTTTATCATTATTTAACCAATTCCTTATGTGAATAAAAATTTTATCCAAAACAACAACGACTTTTTCCAGTCATTGTTTTGAGGGTACACTTGTCGCACACCCACGATCCTCGCAACTAATGAACGCCATACCAAATTTTCGCAGAAAGGTAATAGCAAGACCATAATTTCATAAAAATAACTATGACGTCCACGAAATGCATATAATGCTTTTGAGGGCCAATGTTTAAAACAAATACTTCAAGCGTCCACCGGGCCAAAAATTGTATGGGGGCCGATTTAATACCCACTATGACAATCCACTGATGTACGCCCGACAACATGAAAAGAAAACCTTCGTCACTGACTCAGACAAAACTTAGTTCACATATGCTAACACTTTTTCTTATATCAAGAAACATATGTCGAGAGTTGAAATGGACATATGTGCTCACGGTTATTCTCTGTATGTATTTTGGTTCAAAATAATCCTCTGCCCATGGTTTCGATCGATAGATCGCCGCTCTCCATACTCCAAAACAACATGACAGCGGTGCCCATGTTTTCAAATGTCCGTCCGAAAACGGAATTCGACTTCGCTCTCGAGGTCGGCAGTCGCCGACCTCGAAAGCGAAATCGACAACTTCTGACACCGGCCTCACCGATGTCAGACGTTACCATGTTGCGAGTTTTGGAGTTCGCAACTGCATACTCCAAAACTTGCGACAGGGTGCGCCGCATCTCGCAACCCCCCCCCCCCCCAAAAATCCGACAAACCCCCCGGTGACACTGGGGGGGTTGTGTTTTATTTTTTTACTTGCCCGGGCATCTGCCGAGCCCCGCGGTAGCGGGGCCCGGCAGATTCCCTTTGTTCTATCACACGTGCGCCGCATTTCGCAAACCCCCCCCCCCCAATAACAGACCTCCTAATTAAACTGGGGGTTTTGGGTTTTATTTTTTACTTGCCCGGGCATCTGCCGTGCCCCGCGGTAGCGGGGCCCAGCAGATTCCCTTTCTTCTATCACACGTGCGCCGCATCTTGCAAACCGCCCCCAATAACAGACAAACCCCCTAGTTACACTCGGGGGTTTGGGTATTATTCTTCTTGCCCGGGCATCTGCCGGGCCCCGCGGTGGCGGGGTCCGGCAAATGCCAAGCGTGCGCCGCATCTTGCAAACCACCCCAAACCTATGACAAACCCCCTAGTTTAACTGGGGGGTTTGGCACGGTCATCGCGAGCTCGCAGGGAGATTTCGCTGCGAAACCCCACCTACGAGCTCGCGACGACGGGCGAAGTTCGACTTTGGCCTCAAAGTCGAAATCCATGTCGAATATGTTAAATACATGAAATACATTACAGATATGCCCATTTTCGCTCGAAAAGCGCAAAACATGGGCATCGTTGTCATGTCGGTTTCGACTATGGACAGCGCGTATAAATCGACCGCAACGATGGACATGTATCAGCTCCGTCCATGTATTTTTTTGTTTCTCTAGCTTCGCGTGTGTCCCTCTTTCACACTGTCACCCCAACCCCCCCATCTGTCTCTTCCTCTGTTTGTGTTTTTACGACTTTCGCTATGCTTAAGAATCCTCGATTTAGAGAAAAACAATATCGGTACCAGTATCAGTATCGAGCTGGACGGCCCCTCAATACCGACGTCGGGACTCCGACGGGCTGGCTGGCAGCAGCAGATCAGCTCGTCGATCCCCTCTTCCGCTAGTCCTCGTTTGCAAATCCCGACGAGGACTATCGAGAGCTATCGATCGGACAAGGTCCGATCAACAACTCGCCTTTTTTTTGGGCGCTCTTCTCATGTCGACGACGTCGACATGAGCAATACGCACAAAAAAACAAATGACGTCGACGTCCACTCGACGTCTACATTCACAATGCTAATAAAGACGTCAAGTCAATGTCGACTTCATTTTTTTGGGTGTGTGACGGATTGATTGAAAACAATTTCTCATCCAACCTCGCTCTTTTGCTTTCAACATCGTAGTGAAAAGGTTTAAGTGAACAGAAATTTTTCGCTCGTTCACGTAACGAATGAGCAAAGCAATCCTCGACTGGGTCAGTAGGCCAAGGGCCTATAGGCCCATTAGAAGGCTTTTTGCTCGTTTGTGTTGCGAACGAGCACATAACGCGACCGTGGACATCCACGGTCGCGTGACTATGATGTACGGGAAAGTACAACGGTCAATGTCGGACGACAAAAAATATATATATATATATATATATGTATATATGTATATATATATATATATATATGTTTTTAAGTGGACAAAAATGACACCCCCATTGTTTTATGTACCAAAAGCGCGACTACTTGTCAGCCACAATGGAATTGCTGTAAATTTCGTCACATAAAGGAAGAATGAACATAAGATGAGATAAAACATCACGTGAAACCAACGAAAAATGAAATATCATACTTCAGATACCCACAGTCGACGAACTAATTCGTATGAAACCGGTGTGGCGTGAATTTGTTTGCAATAGTGGGTGCGGCATGCATGATCTCAGGCGCTTGGAGAAAAGTGGGTACAACATACATTTGTTGTGTAAAGTGGGTACTGTGTCCTAAATGTGAGAGAAATGGCCAGCAGAAATTTCAAGGGCCCAAACTGTGGGTATAGCGGAATTAGGCCGTTGTTTTAACTGTATTTTCCGATAAATTTCAAAACATGAAATTCCATTATCAGCTAAAACGCTATTTAAGAATTTTTTTTTGTTTTACCTTCTTCTAAAAACAAGTTTGAACTATACCCCTCTAGAAGATGCAAGTTTTCAACTCGCATGAAAGATGGGCCTCGACATGAACGTCATAGATTTTGAACCTAAAAAACATATTCCTTGAAAACAAGAGAACAGGGGAAAAGGTTTGTGTTTTCCTTCACCAAGGATTGTAGGTTATTCATAGGTTGAAGTTGTTTAACAAAAGAAAATTTGAGAAATGGGTTTCTTGAGGACTGAATGATTAGCAACTATTGCATCAAACCAGTCAAATCTTTCAAGCACATACAGAAAAGTGTAAAAGCAAGAATGACACAAACTTGAAGTCGTGGACACTTGTGTCTGGTAACGCGCGTGACATATTGTTATGAGATATGCCTTGTAGGAGTTAAATTGAAAAGTGGGGTGTTTGACAATATGGAAGCAGATTTCTTGACCTAACAGTTGAAAAGTACTTTTTACCTAACCGTATTTTTAACTCTGTGTTCCAGTCCAAGTGGATTGGGATACAGCAAACATAAGTATAGAAATCCTCATACATCGACATCGTGGAAAATGACCAAGTATCTGGTGAAATAGCATGATGATGACCTAGGGTAACTTGCCCCCTTGCCCCGACCTATAGTGTTCTATTCTGGAAGGTTTTGACACATTCGACGACTTTCAATAATGGTAGACAGAAGTATCTACAAAAGTAATGATGGAAGTGTCGCAAAACATACAAATGTTTTGATACTGTTTGTTTAACTTCTCAACGGCCAGGCCGGTGAAATACCCACACTTTTTTATTTCAAGTGAACCATGCTCTCAGTTTGTAAACTCATGTAAGTATGCCCCCATTTTTCTCCCAAACATAGTTTTGACGCCGATTTCACGTCAATGCGATGTGCCATGCATGCCTCTTTACATTTATGAGTCTAACCAGGGCACGATTTGCCTCTTTGCAAACCACCCATTCAAACGATGACAAACCCCTGTTTGTAGGCGCTTGTGATTCTTCAAGGGGGTGGTTTGCATGCGATTTGCATGGGGGGCCCGAAAATCCCCATGACTTAAAAGGGAACATGCAGGGCACTGGTACCGCGAGGCACAAAATGGGAGCTCGCGCAACACTGAAATACCACATGTAATTTGGGGCGTGGTTTGACTAGGATTTCTACTTGAAGGGAGAGGGGGGAGGGTTGCATGTTGGGGAAACAAAAAACAAGGTGTTTCCGCTCGATCTCAAATACGAGCTCTTTTGCTCGATTGCGATGCTTGCGTGAGAGGGATGACCCCATGAGGAGCTGCGGCGACCCAAGAGGTGAATTGCTCTTCCATGCTTTTCATTTCATTTGGGGCCATTCCGTCAATTTGTTCTCCCAACTCAGGGTACGTTACGTCCCTGACGTACACGAGTCCCTTCACTCCATAAGTGGGCATTTCTGTCCTTGCATTCATGGCCCAGCACACAACGGCTTTATGATTTTTACTCCGTCCAACAGAGGGCATTATGGCCAAGTATCCCGACCTCCATTTTTTTGCCTCAAAAGTTTCTGACAACTTCGACCACCTTCCATAATGGTCCTCAGAAGTGTCGCAAACTTTATCAATATTTCCATATTGTTCGGTCAATGTAACGACGGCGCTAGACTTTTGTAAAGAAGCGCCTCAATATTCTCAAAGTCCCCAGAATTCTCCACGAAGCTTCTCAAAGCATCCCTTTACCGCACAATCTCATAGACATCACTCGGATCGAGCGCCGAGGACCCAAAATATGCCTCATTCTCATTCTCTGCATTCTAGACATGTGTTCGACTCACTAGACACTTGTCATCAAGGTACACATTGCTTAAATCAAATTATCCATTCGTCCTAAATCCTTGAATTCTCTTTTTTCCCGCATCTCATCCCTATGAGCCACCTACATTCCGCTCAACGTAACACTTGGCATTAGAGCGCAACGGCGGTGGAGGGACAACCAACGCATTAACAACCTGGTGAAAACCTCGCACGAGTCCTCAGCGCATCTCATCCGTTCAGAACATTGTAGACTTTGCGAAGACAACGGTGAACGGAGCGAGCGTAGCCGAAGTCGAGTAGTAGTCCGTGGCGAGTACTACTCGACTTCGGATCATAAGCACGCAAATAACGACGCTCTCCAGGCAAACCATGCGATAGTGGCCACTTACACGGCAAATGGCACAGCACAAATGAACCCAACGACCAACCTGGTGATGAACCCCTCGGACTTGACGAGCCTTTCTCCCTCGCCCTAACCCGTTGGGACGACACCTGGCACGATGGGAGGCAATGGCTGACAAGCACGAATCAATGAAGACCTTTATCAGAAACTGTTGGGACTTGAGAGCCTCAACACACATTTGCTCCAACAGCTCAACGCGGCGCTGGAGAAGCTTCAAAATTNTTATGAGTCTAACCAGGGCACGATTTGCCTCTTTGCAAACCACCCATTCAAACGATGACAAACCCCTGTTTGTAGGCGCTTGTGATTCTTCAAGGGGGTGGTTTGCATGCGATTTGCATGGGGGGCCCGAAAATCCCCATGACTTAAAAGGGAACATGCAGGGCACTGGTACCGCGAGGCACAAAATGGGAGCTCGCGCAACACTGAAATACCACATGTAATTTGGGGCGTGGTTTGACTAGGATTTCTACTTGAAGGGAGAGGGGGGAGGGTTGCATGTTGGGGAAACAAAAAACAAGGTGTTTCCGCTCGATCTCAAATACGAGCTCTTTTGCTCGATTGCGATGCTTGCGTGAGAGGGATGACCCCATGAGGAGCTGCGGCGACCCAAGAGGTGAATTGCTCTTCCATGCTTTTCATTTCATTTGGGGCCATTCCGTCAATTTGTTCTCCCAACTCAGGGTACGTTACGTCCCTNTCGCCCTAACCCGTTGGGACGACACCTGGCACGATGGGAGGCAATGGCTGACAAGCACGAATCAATGAAGACCTTTATCAGAAACTGTTGGGACTTGAGAGCCTCAACACACATTTGCTCCAACAGCTCAACGCGGCGCTGGAGAAGCTTCAAAATTATTGTTTGTGCAAAGCAGTAATTACCGAGAGAAATTCGTAGCTCTCGAATGAACCCCTTGTGCGATAGGCATTTCCCGAGCCGATCAATGTCGCAAACTTTAAGGGACCGGCGGTCAGGACGTGGCTGACAAGTTTGGAGGCGTACTTCAACACAGCTGTGGTAAACAACGATGAAAAGAGAATTCACCTCGCGGCCGCGCTTTTGCGTGCCATGGCTCTGAGTTGGTGGTCCAAACTTAAGGCCATCCAACGGCAGCCGCAGACCGGAGGAGTTGGATCAACGGCTCACGCGATTGCTCTCACATCATCGAATGCAGGTGTACTAGCTCTCGAGAAGATAAATCCAACATGTCACGATTCTTTCATGCCACCAGAGATGTGGAATAAATCTGCACACTCTACACTCACTCGCTTTGGGGAGCTAAACAAGAAGTGTGACACACGGCAAACATTTCAGCATCTGTGTCAATAGTCCTCCATGACGGATTGCACTTGGTCTTATGCAATATCATCAATAGCACTGACCTCACCCCCGATGAACTTTGTTTCTACTACAAAAACAACTTCAAGCAAGACATTCGGTGAGCAATCACCATCTTTGGCATCCAAGACAACATTCCGCAAATGATTACACCAGTCGACCGCATAGAGATTGCCAACTACAATGCTCAGATGTAGGAATCAAACAGTTGGTGACTCCAAAACCACAATTCTTCTCATGGCAGAGGGAAGTTCCAGTAAACAAAAACCTTGTCCCTGATGGAGATTGATGCTGTCGATTAACGCAATCAACGGCTCTGTTAGACCTGCGGGTAGCCGGGTCGTATCTCGTATGACTCTGGAAAGCGGCAACAACGAGCTAAAAAGGGGGAGGGGGGACTCACAGAAAAAGAGTGAGAAGTCGGGAAACAACAAAGAGCACAAGTAGACGCCAAGACTCCTCTCCGGTCAGGAAAACTCTGTACCGACCGATCGCCAGTGTGAGCGTCTCACACCACTACACGCAAGGGTTCTCAAGATCACAGCATTTTACAAAGGGTACTAGGACGACCAATCGGCAATACTACTACGGGTACAACCGAGGCATTGTTAAAGACGCAGAAGGGTACCGGCACTACTGGATGGACGAGCTTCTCACAGTTCTGCCAGCAACAACATGGTTTGGATGTTGGGTTTGTAGACCAAACAAGGGGTTCTTTTAAGGAGAAACCACTGACCGTCGATAGCAGGTCCTCCGAGTTTGCGAACCACTCCAACAGCAAGTCGGATATATGTACGACACAACATCCTGAAGGGTTTGCGTGGACTACTGAGCGTTGAACAACAACACCATCAAGAATCGCTCCTCCCTCCTGCGAGCAAGTGACCTTTTAGATCAATTCCAAGGGGCCAGACTTTTCAACAAAATCGACATAAGTAGCGGCTATCATCAAATCCATGTATCTGATAAGGACGTTGAGAAGAGAGCATTCCATACCCGATACGGTCACTTCAAGTTCACGGTGATGCTGTTTGGACTAACAAATACCCTTGCAACATTTATGACAGCAATGAACAA
>SZWC01002208.1:90052-159848 GCA_023375785.1 Penium margaritaceum
GGAGAGAGAGAGAGAGAGAGAGAGAGAGAGAGAAAACTAGAAAACTCTCAAAATGCGACATCGGTTACTGATCGATCAAGATTTTGGGCCACATCATCGCCGGCGGAGGGATCACCATAGACCCAAAAAAGGTGGAGGTGATCGCTGATCGGCCAACGCCCATAAATGTTCAGGACATCCAGGTGTATTTAGGCTTCTGCAACTACTTCCATCCATTCGTAAAGGACTTCTCGCGAGTCTCAGCGCCTCTCTCTGATCTTACTTGGAAAACCGCTGAGTGAACAAGAAGCATTCAATGTTTTGAGAAATGCTCTGACTTCTCTCCTAGCCTTACGATTGTCGGATCCAACGGTGGATGAAATTATGGCCACCAACAAGCCATCGGAGTTGTTCTCCTCCAAAACAATGGCAATGGAGAACAACCAGTCGCGTGCATGTCACAAAAACTATGCGGGCCGGAATTCAACTATGTAGTACACGAGAAAGAGATGCTCACAATCGTGCACGCGTTCAAGACATTGTGGTGTTGCTTGGAATGCCGGCGATGCATTATCCGCACCAACCATCACGCCCTAAAACATCTTAAGACTGAGTGAAATCTAAGCCTTCGAAAAACTCAATGGATAGAGTTCCTCGAGTCCAACTTCGACTACGTAATCAAGTACCAGCCTGGAAAAACTAATCCGGAGGAGTCTCTAAGTCGGTGAAAAGATTCAGTGGCTGAGATTAGCACTTTACTGGTCGAACGAGACCTGTACCTTGTGAGGCTATTTGTGAAAGGTGACAAGGAGTCCGGCAGGTACGAAAAAACCATGTTTTGGTTCGACGACATTTACTGGCGACGGAGATTCACTCACCAGGTCATTATTCATTTGAACAAAGAACTGCAAACAATGATGTTGGAGAAATGCTATGACACTAGTCCATGTTGACACTCTGGCGAGGACAAGACGGTCAAGAAGCTAACAAAGCACTATTGGTGGGACAAGATACAGACCGACTTGGCAGCCTTCAGCGAATCGTGCGACACTTGTCAGAGGCTAAAATGTCCTCGCATGCGGCCGCCATGTCTACTTTAACCCCTACCCATTTTGACAGCACTGTGGTCCAACATCAACATGGATTTTGTGACAGGACTGTCCGTCACTCCTGAGGGGGATGACGCCATCCTCGTCATGGTGGATAGATTTTCTGGTACATCGCACTTCATTAAGACGACGACCACCGTCACCGCAGGAGGAGCGGCATGGGTGTTTCTCAACTAGATCCTATAGCTGAATGCCGTGTCACGTACCATCATGAGCGATAGAGATGGCCGGTTCACTAGCCATTTTTGGAGCAAACTGATGACGCGTTATGGCAGTTGGATCTAGCTATCAACGGCGTTCCATCCTCAGACCGATGGGCAAACCGAGCGGACCAATCAAAAGCTCAAACAACTCCTCCGCACCTTATGCGAGCCACAAGGCATTGATTGGACAGCATAATTGCTAACCGTAGGATTTGCATACAACTCTGCCAGTTCAACCGAAATTGGTAAAACATCCTTCAACATGGTGTACGACAAACTTCCTGCCACACCGGCTGGGTAGTAAAGTCATAGTAGCATTCTTGTGGCTGACATCCACTGTAGTAACTTCGCAAGCATCTGGGAAGAAACATGTCAGAATCTGGGAAAGGCTCAACCAGCTATGCCACGAGTGGCCAACCGACATCGCAGCGATGATGTGTTCAACGCTGGCAACTGCGTTCTCATCAGCTCTGCATGTATCAAATTCCAAGGACAGGGCCGTTGAGAGTCGACCAAAAACTATTGACACATCAATATAGTTTGCGATACTTCTGTCAACCATTTTGGAAGGTGGTCAAAGTTTTCAGAAACTTCTAGAGCAGAATACTGGATTTTGGGCAGTAGGCCAAGATTCCCTCAGCCAGATAGCATAAAAATCCTGAAGTTGTTGCACGGTGGACCATGACTGTAAGGAAAGAAATTCCCACTCGTGAAGTTTAGAGACTCGTGTAAGTCAGGGACGTGACACTTCTACCCCATTTAGCTGCGACATCCTGGCACGCTACCAGACGTAGGCCGGTGATGGTAAAAGTAGCCATCAATCTGATGATCGATGTCTTGGACATTGTTGTAGGGCTCCTTGCTGTTGTGCGCGGGGACGTGGCCGTGCCAGTAGACCAGACACTTGGTCGTTTTTCCATGCCGTCAATTTCTGAGGATATCTTCGATGAGGCACTCCGTATCTCTGTCTACTTGTACGAGAGGTATAGGTGCAAGGTTTCTGCCAACGAAGTTCATGCTGGGGACTCGGTAGTGCTTGAGTTTGTTGATGTGGAAGATAGGATGAATCGCCATGTTGTCAAGTAGGCAAAGGTGAGAGATGACTGGGGTTTGCATTCCCTCAATCTCAAACGGTCCCAACCACTGGAGGTTGAGCTTTGTTCATTCTCGACATTGTATACATGTGCTTGAATCACTCAAGAATTATCATTGAAGTAAATTCACCGCTTGAAACAGATTATCCATTTATCTCAAATCGTCAAATTGTCTTTTTTCCCACACCTCGTCCCTGTGAACCACCTACACTCCGCTTGACATGATTGGGCATGGGACCAATTGAACCTCTATAGAATTCCCCTCAATATACACAAAATCCCTTGAATTTTCGGCAGCATTTCTCGAATCAACTACTCATGACGCGACCTCTCACATGTCACTAAGCTCAAAGACCCAAAACATAACAAAACTTTCATTTTGATTTTTCTTATGTATACATACGCTTGACATGCCCGACACTTGTCATTGAAGTACACTCATTTCTAGATACATAATAACTAGCTGTAACAACTCCTCGACTCGCATTCTGATATTCACCTTATCCATGTAGACCACACACATTCTTCTCTGCGTAACACGACTCACCAATCAATTTTTTTTCTTCTAACATCACAGCTGTAGTAAGTGATTCTTTATGTGCGGAATGATTCCCTTTTACCCACGGTTCAAGCGTCGTCCTGCCCAATTATCCACTTTCCTCACGGACAACATGGATCACCCACTCCCTTTAACGGCTGACCACCTTGTCAACAAAACACGAATAGAAACTAATCATGTATGCGGTGCCCACTTGTAATGAAACATGCCCAGATTCCTGATAGTTCATACATGTTATTTGTGAAGTGGGTATCGTAGTCACAATTTTTTCCGGTTCATTGAATTCATTCCTTGTTAATTTTTTCTAGGTTCATGGTTTGCCAGTGTGAAAATGATGATACAAGTGCAATTTCATTAGTAATGTTCACTTGTCCACAAGCCAAAGTCGACAGATTGAACAAAAGCTCCTTCATTAAAGTATGTGATTCTTGCTGCATTATACGAGGGGTATTCTTTTGGGTCGGCGGCCCAAGTCAACACCACAGAATGTTGATATCTGGTCGACGATGCGTCCTATGTATGAAGCATGCACGTGCATGGTTGACAAGTCACATTTTGTGGAGGTAAACGGGTCTGCATCCTATGGAGGTGAACGGTGTGGGGTGTCACAAGCCTGCCATGCTGGCAGATGTTCAGTGGCTCCTGCCACAGCCAACATCTCGGTTCCATGTCTTCACCGACGAGCACCCGGACAGATTCTCCTATGCAATAGAACAGACACATGAAGTTTACTAGGAGTTTAGGAGCCTCATGAGACATGCATGTGCGGTTCAGCATGTTGCGCTACATGGTGAACTATGGTCTTTCCCTCATGGTCTTCTGGACCCGCTCCATCTCGGTTGTTCAGGTCACTCTGCATGCCATTCGCGCGCCATGGAAAACATGTCAGCTCACTTAGGATCTCCCCTCATCCCTCTTCTCGGCGCTCTGGCTAACCATGGGGCTCGTGCGCATGCCCAACTCTGGTAAGTGGGTATGATGGACATGAAGGTGGCCATTGGGTGGGTACAATGTACATTAACACGCATGTTCAAGCATGCGATACCCACTTGAGATTTGATGGATCCTCCATTGTTCCGCTTCTACGTACCCCCGAAAGCCATCATCAACAACTCCGAGGAAGAGGACGAATCTCGTGTCTCCTTGGGGTACAGGAACGACCTCCACTTCAACGTCTATGAGGAGGCTTGCTAGGTTGAGCACCTGCAGGTCAACAAGCGCCTCACTCCATTCTCTCCTGAGCGTAAAGAAATTTATCCCATGAGGCTGAACGGTGGTGCACAAGTCACGCTCTTTTTCCCCCTAGCTACGGCTGCGTTGCAGTTGTGGAAAGAGCCATAGCGTCCGTTCTGTCAGGACTGGACTTGCTTCTCCGTGCAAGTACAATACATTCGTCTCAACTGAAGGATTGTTACACTGTTCTCTGCCACACTTATTCTAATCTGGATGATTCTGTTCTGGCATTCGTGACAGGGTCGTCGGATGACAAGCAAAATCCACCTCCGCCAGATCCACGTCATCTTTGAGAAGAAGGGGACCAAGTCCAAGAACCATCCCAAGAAGGACTTGTCCGTCAACTTCCCCGGTGGCAATGCTTTCATGAACATGGAAGCATGCTATGAGGTAGTGTAGGACTACGGTTGCGTTCGCACACATGGGTGTAAGTTTTTTCAAGAGAGAGCTGACATGTCTAGAGGCCAGGTGTGCCCATTGGAGGCAGGCGGGTTGCGCGTGGCAGTTGAAGGCGCACTGGCAGAAGAATACCGCTTACATGAACGCCATGGTTTTTAAGGAAAACCACAAATGTAGCTGGACCGGCACAAAGGGAGACCCGTCAAGGAAGGTTGTGTGGGTGTTGCGCCATATTGAGCCCACCATATCCAAGGAGCCATGTACCTCGTCCAAGGCTCTAAGGTAGATATGGAAGCGCACACCGGTGAGCGTTCTGCATACCATGCTATCCACCGCGCAAGAAGGTCCTGGCTAAGCTCATGGACAGGAAGAACCACTCGTGGGTCCTCTTCATAGCCTATGTCATTGCTGGAATTAGGTGCATGTTTTTCTCCAAGTCTATTTAGTCTTATACATCAGACCGTTTCATGCCCTATTTTATGCTCCTCTTGTCGGTACACTGTAATTGAAAAAGGTTGATCCAAACATCGTGGCATACGTGGAGCAAGACAAGCACTTCCTCTTCTGCCAGGCGTTTGTGGCCCCCGGCGCCGGTCGGTACGGTTGGTCACACATCCAGTGGTTGTTGTGCATGGACGGCACTTTCTCAAAAAATGGATTCAAGCATTTGATGTTGCTCGCATAGTACTAGGACGCAAATAACCATGTAGTCCTCATGGCTTGGGCAATCTGCCCTCATGAGGACAAAGACAACTGGGATGGGTTCTGCCAATGACATGCAGAAGCATACCCGACAGCTTGCCACAACGCGACTGTGGTCATAAGCGACAGGAACGCGGGACTCATCCCTGCGGTGAAGCGTGCGTTGCCTGGTACTTTTCACACCTTCTGTGGTTGGAACAAGTGGGAGAACATGAACTCGGAGGCAGGTATCTCAGCAGCATAAACCACATGGAAGCTGGTCTGTGCCTTCACGTAGAAAGAGTTTGACCGGGAGCTTGATGAGTTGTGCCAGACCTTGGAAAAGGCATACAAGTACTTGTTGGGAGTGGTGGGGAGCCGGGTCTGCCGAAGCAACAATGGACCCGACTGGAAGTGTTTGGTGCCGCGTGGCGGGCATATGATGTTGAACGTGATGGAGTCCCTCAACGCTGGCCTCATGGACATCCGTCACTTGTATCTGTTTCACTACGTTGCTTTGATCTACCTGTTTGTGCAGAAGATTTTCACTAAACGCTGTTGCACAACCCACGACTGCGAGACCCACTACAAGCCAGTGGCGGAGGCCAAAATGCAACACTTCACAGAACACGTGAAGGAGTACTGGCTGCTCAACCATGGAGGCCTCATGGGCACCGTTACAGGCCCAAAGAGCCTTGCAGGCCAAGAGGTGGACGTGAATGCAAAGAAGTGCTCATGTGGACAGTGGACCGAGTACGAGTATCCTTGCCAGCACGCTGGAGCACTCATGCTGGATGTTGGCGTGAACCCACAGCTGTACACCGACATGCACCTGACATAGATGGCCTAGCGATGGACCTACAGGACACCCATGCCGGGAGTCAACCTCTAGGAGCTGCAGTATGCTCACCATGGATGGGGGTAGCCAAGTGTCAAGCGCTCCCGTAGTGGACCGCGTTGAAGTGCTTGGACCAAGTTACTCGGTGCAAGCGGGAGCGCATCTGCTCCAAGTGTGGGTAAAAAGAGACACCCCCCAAGCTTCTGCAAGAATCTACTTTCACTCTCACCAGAAACTGTTCCTACAGTCCGTGCACAATAGCTAGCCAATAATGGCAGCGGTGGGGAGGCTGCGGACATCGAGCTTGTCGTAAGAGCTGCATCAACTGCAAGGGATGTAGGTGGTGGGGGCAGTCGGAAAAGAGCTGCTGTAGCATGTGGGACCGACGGTGTGGCAGGCAATGTAGCTAGTGGTGGGACAGGCAGTGGGGCAAGCAATCCTACTGACTATGGGACGGATGGTGGGACAGGTGATGCTACAAGCAGTGTGGCTGAAAGTAAAGCAGGCGGTGCTACAGGCAGTGGTACAAGCGTGGGAGGAGTTGTAGCAAGCAGTGCATCACGATGTGTAAGAGCATCCACCAGCACAGGCGGTACAGGGAGCAGTGGAGGCATTGTAGGCAGGTTCAGAGGCGCTGTAGGCAGCAATAGAGGCATTGTAGGGAGAAGTGAAGGCATTGCAGGCAGCACTGGAGGCATTGCAAGCAGCACTAGAGGTGTTGCAAGCAACTCGGGTGCTGAGGAAGTTGTATTCATGGCGTCGCAGGTTGACAACCCAGATGACGCGGATGAGACATAGGACTCATCGTGGTGTGAGAGCTCAGCGTCTGAAGACTACATTGACATGGACTTGGAGGAGGAGGAGTGGTAGTATTTGGATGGGGAGGAGGAGGAGGAGTAGGAGTCCTCTTCTGACGTGTCAAACGAAGGCAATGCTCTTTCCAAGCAACGTCGCAGTGGTTGCGAGGCCATTGTTTATGTGCCATGGTAAGCCTGTGTTAACCCTATTCATGTGTGTTTTCTTACATTGAAAAACGTCTCCATGTCCTCTAATTGACTCTTTGTGTGGCCTTACAGGTTGTACCAATGAATATCATCAGTGGTGCCATGAGGGAGAGAAGGAAGCACAAGCTGGTGTGGAGGCAAGGTGTCAAAAAAAATGTGGCCCAAGTTACCATTCAGAACAATGTGCAGGAAGCAACAGTGCAACTAGGCCTACTACGTGTGCAGGATGGAGATGACACACTGGCCAGATCACATGTGGCCAATCCTTGTTATGGCCTTTGTACATCACCGTTTGGAGAGGATTCTTTTGATGATGTCACTGACTCCTCTAGTGCTTCCGAGTGTGTTGCTTGTGAGGTCATTTGTTAGGTACACGGCCTTTCTGTGTATGTGAAGATATGGATTAGCCATGGTTACCTGACTCCTCTGTTTGTTTGATCAACAATATGCTTGATTTCTCATGGCTTTCCCCACATGTCTTGTCTTGTATGATGAAGGTGTAATTGCACACTGGTGTCCAATTGTCACACAATGACCATACAAATCATTGGTGTAAAAAACCAATGGGTGTTCTAAGAACAGAATTGACTACATGCAGTGTTGTCGGATGAACAAACATGACTCCTGATTCATTGCATGTATGCAGTTTGTCTTAGGGAGGTGAACATGACAGTGTGAACAAAAGGATACTAGTTATGTTTTGATGTAGCCTTTACGTACATTTGTGCACAGATGTAAACAGTCACTCCGTGCCCTTAGGAATTACTAGTGTCTGCTAAACTGTCCAATGACTAAATAGATCCGTTTGTTCATCCAAACCCTGTATTGTCATTGTGCCACTTCCAAAGCACATCGTTATGAATGGGTTGTACAGGACACAATAATGTGACAGTACAATGCTATGCCCAACCATGGCTGGTTGACTTTTTTAAGAAACTGGAAATTTTGTGGTAAATAATCCACCGCAAATATTAGTGACCTAGGGTTTCAAATCCATGGTGCCCATGGCCCAGAGGTGTTAGGAAGGCGAGGACAGGACATGCGAACACCAAGTATCCAGCACATAATCTTGGATTTTCTTGGGTTGTTCACTCATGTGGGGATGTCCTCCGTTGCTACGAGAAAGTCCCAACGAGCCTTCATCGTAGCCCATGCCTCCATTGCCTGCTGGGTAGTGAGTGTATGCGGGATGATCATGGTCCGCGTGCCTCCTCAAGGCTTCACTTCGTCCCAGCGGAGTGTCGTGCCAATGTTCACCCATGTGATGGCGTGGTTGTTCGTACCCCTGTTAGGTAGCTCGATGGAAGTTTCCTCATCATGTCCACAGACCGAACGACCCATGGTTTGTCTATTGTACTGCTATGTGTAGTGAGACTTTTCTGCCGTTCGGCTGCCGCATTTTTCTACGTGCAGCCGGTATATACTACGCATGTCGAGGACGACACTACGGACTGGGTGGCTCGGACCAGATCCATGGCTGCCATAGATCTGGATTGTTGGATAACCTCACACTTGGCAAGGGCCTGTCCAACCTCCATGACATCTGTTCCGGTGTCACCAGAGATGTGGCCTCAAGTGGCTCGATGACATCCCTCTCCCTACTGCGAGCTACATGATGATTCCATTCTTCCTTCGATGCGACCCATGCCCGGTGTGCCTCCATATGGTCGATGTAATGAGGAGCACCCCAGTTGCCATGTTGAACCTCATTCATCCGTCCCTCGGTTGCCATGTCATCCGAACCAATGAGGACGGGTCAACAATTGTGGGAAAGTTGCCGTGAGTTGAATGAAATGAATGTTAGAATGACATGAAATAGTACCTAGTACTACGTCCAAAGACAGTGCAAACCGTCATCTTACACTGGTGCGATAGTTGAACCGGTACATGTACGCATCCCAAGTTGTCAGTACAAACCATGCACAGGTGTTCGTTGTACGGATCGTGTGATGTGACTGACATTGTCGACAACCCGCGAGTGACAAAAGACCGCTGACGTATTCTGCAGGCTGCCATTGGTTGGTTGATCGTGGATAAGTGAAGATAATCAATCCAAATTTGGGCCCGTTCTGCATATTTCATGATGTTCTCTCATCGCTCCTACCGGAGTTCAAACTGGGTATCGCAGTCATGTTGTCTAAGTGGGTTCCGGGTAGTTCCTTTTTCAACTTTGGGCAGAGTGCGGACCGACTCAGTGGGGAAAGCAAGGATCCCCGTGTCAAAAAGTGGGGAAAGCAAGGATCCCTGTGTCGAACAGTGGGCCCCCAGATCTTGTTCTCCCACAAGTATCCGATGTGTAGATAAAGTATTCAACCGTGGATAACCAACGCAGAACTTTTTCCAAAGTTGGGTAAAATTGAATGGGACCCCTTAATGTAATCCAAAGAGTTGTAGCTGAAAAAAAAGTCCATACAAACCAAGAGTATACAACAAAACAAAAGAATGAAGATATCAAGGTACACATGGAAGTAGTTGTTAAGTCCCTAACGTACACGAATCCCTAAAACTTGCGTGTGGACATTTCTGTTCTTATATTCATGGCCCACTGCGCGGTGGCTTCAGGATTGTTGCGTCGTTCGGCCGAGGACATTTTGGCCAACTGCGCCGACCTTCGGTCTTCAGTTCCAGAAGTTTCTGAAAACTTCGACCCCTTTCTAGAATGGTCAACAAAAGTGTTGTAAACCATATCGATGTTTTAACATCATTCGGTCGACTTGTCAAAAACCCTGAAATTTTAGAAGAGTCACGATATTCTTGAAGCCCCCCGACTACTCGGTGGAGCTTCTTGAATCGGCCACTCACGGCGCGACCTCGCACGCGTCGCCTGGCTCAAACGCCAATGACCTGACTTATGCCTGATTCTCATTTTTATCATTGTATACATGTGCTTGATGCACTCGGCACGCTTCATCAAATTACACTCATTGCTTAATTCATATCATCCATTTGTCCCAAACTTCCAAATCATCTTCTGTCCCGCACCTCATTCCTGTGAACCACCGATGTTTTGCTCTGTGTAACACTTGGTATTAAAGTGCAGCAGTGCTGGAGGAGCAACCAACACATTAACTACCTGGTGATAACCCTGCACGAGTCCTCACCGCATCTCTCTTGTTGAGAAGATCGCAGACCTCGCGACGACCATGATGAATGGATCGAGCGCAACCGATGACGAGCAGCAGTCTCCGGCAAATACACGGGCGATGGCGGATCAGCAACATACGAATACCGAAGCTATCCAGGCAAACCAGATAGCAGCAACAACGTTTGCGACAAATGGTACAGCACCAACAAACCTGACGGCCAATCTGGTGAAGGACCCCTCAGACTTGGCAAAACCTTCGCATACACCGTAGGTTGTTGGGACGACACATGGGATGATGGGAGGCACCAGCCAACAAGCACGAATCAACAAAGGTGTGTGCCAGAAATTGTCGGAAATCGAGAGCCTCAACAACCATCTACTCCAACAGCTCAACGCAACGAGGAGGAGCTTTCAGTTTCTCAGGTGCATGAAGCAGTATTCACCGAGAGAAATTTGCAACTCTCGAGTTAGATCCAGATTCCACCGGCACTCCCTAAGCCGTTCGATCCCGTAAACACCAAAGGAACGACGGTCAGGATGTGGCTGACGAGTTTGGACGTGTTATTCACTGCTACTCGAGTCAACAACGACAAAAATAACATGGAATTTGTGGCCTCACTTTTAAGTGGCACGGCTTTGAGTTGGTGGGCCGATCTAAAAACCATCCAACAGCACCAGGAGAGTGGCAGAGCTGGATCAACAGCTCTCATCACCGAGCTCATATCCTCAACCACAGACGTACCACCTGTCAAGCAGATCAATGCAACGTGGCACAAATCTCTCATGCCAGCAGAAACATGGAGCGACTTTACGCTCGCTACACCCGCTCACCTTAGGCAGTTTAACGAGAAGTGTGATGCACGGTACAGGCTCTGACGTCTGCATCATCAGTCGAGCATGACAAACTACACTTGGCATTTCTGCAAAATCATCACCGGCAGTGACCTCGACCCAAACAAACTGTGTTTCTACTACAACGGCCTCAAACGATATACTTTACGAGCAATCATCATTTTTGACAACCAAGACAAACTTCCAGAAATGATCGTACCAGCCGACCGCACTAACAGCGTCGACTACAACGCTCGGATGCAAGAATCCAACGGCTGGCGACCCTAAAGCCACCATCCTTATTGTGGCCGAGATAAGTCACAGTCAACAAAAACCTCATCTTCGATCAAAATCGATGCCGTTGATCAGCGTAATCAATAGCTCTGGTGGAATTGCAAAAAGCCAGGTCACATTTCGCGTGACTGCCGAAAGCGGCAACACCTGCCATCTGCTGCTCCAGGTGTCACTTTCTGCCATTAATGGCAGAAAGTGACACCTGCCTCTAGTTGAGCGATCGACGACACAGCAGTTATTCGGGAAGCAGCTGATGTGGAAGCAGCAGAATTTGTTGTGCCTGCCAAAAAACTCCCGCAGATATCTTTGGGCTTGGCCAAGAGGTACTTGAAGCGCGGAGCTCAAGCGTGGCTAGTCCACTTGGAATGGAGGAAAACGGAATAAATCACAGCTCCCGAAGCAACACCAATAGTCTCGACATCTAAGAAGTTCACAGCAGTACCAAAAGAGTTTGTGGAGCTCATTGAGGAGTTCAAAGGGATTTTTCCCGACGAACTATCCTGAGAGTTACCACCGCAACGCAACATTGACCATCGCATAGACCTGAAGCCAGGCAGCAGACCGACAGTGAATGGGTCCTATCGGATGAGTGATCACTGTTAATCTCTCACTGTATGTACTCCCCTTGTAGTGGCAGTGAGTGCACAGGGCATGCTGGTACAGTGAGTGGAGGCAAAGAACCGTGAAGGCATGCAAAACTCCTCCTCTTCATGGGTGGTTTCCTCCATCCTGACCTCATGGCCCTCCTTCTTCATTACCAGAGCTTGACGTCCTACCGTGTGCTTAGGCTTTTATAGCAAATCCAGTTTTCTCCCCCTGGGTGTAACTGACCTTTGCTTCCTTTTACTCATGAGATCTATGTTAGACCCGTAAATCAATGTTTGGGTAGGCCAAGACTATACCGCCGTGCAGGTGGCATATTGCACGCCCCCCCTATGGGATGCGCAGATTTGCTCGCTTCCTTTTTTGGGCCCTTGAGGGATTCCACCCTCAAGCGAGCATGCTCACCGGCAAACGAAGCTTGCCAGCATGATGGGTGAGATCGATTAGCGACCTCACCCCCTAGCACTATTGCGACTTGTTACTACTTCCTTTTCAATTTGAAGCCATGGTGTTTTGGATCTAGCTTGGTCTAGGAGCCACCATTTTTCGTGCCGTTTGTTGCAAAAGCTGAGTAATGTGATCCTCATGGTATCAGCTGAGTAATGGTATCCTCAAGGTTTGATGGCTGAGAGTGGGGCATAGAGTCAGCGCCAAGCAGAAAAAGGGGCGGCCGAATAGGGTGTGGAAGTAGATCTGTGTGGTCACCATGAAAGCAGGCCGCGCGACACATGAGGCCCGAAACCGCACCCCTAGACTGCGCCCTGTGAGTGGTGGTGGCAGGAGAGAGGGTGGTCCATTTTTTGAGTAGAAAGGGAGCAAGGGCGAGAGCCCAAGCTCATGAGGTGAAAGTGGGGTCCCCTGACTCTACAGGCGTCTGAGCAGGTCCCAGGTGGCCTTGCAAAGGTCAAGATAGGCAGTTCCTATCAAGCCTTGGGCTCGCGATAAAAAACTGGTCCCAAAGTGGGCCTGGTGAACTGTTGCCAAAATTTTACTCAGCTGAAAGGGGTGGTCCATAGCACTTGCCCTGTGCCGTTAGTCCACAAGCAATCTACTAAGATCCATGAGTGCAGCTGAGTCTACAGGAGGAGGGGTTAGCACTAACGTTGGGATTAGCACCGGTGCCGGTGCCGGTGTCGGTGCGACCTCCACCGGGATGACATAGAACGAAATGAGAAAGGTTCTGTCTCATAAAGACCTAACGCCGCCGCTGTTGGGTGTGCGTAATTTTCTCTCATGGTCTTGAGGACTACTACCTAGCCCCGCCGTCCGACGATGCCGAAGCGCGAGTGCTCCTTAGAGAATTCAATGCTCTAGTTCGCGCGCTTCCAGAGGACCAGCAATATGCCGTTTGTCATTTCCGCTTTGGAGGCAAGGAGGAGGACCCTGAGAATCCACGTAGTGGCGACCCTCGACCCCATGATGCATGGATGCACCTGGCCACCCGAAAGGAGGAGCAAGGGATGACCCTGGTCATTTCCCTGCACGAGAGGCTTTGCAACCTTTGTCCAAAGCCAGGTGTTCCTGTTGCCAAGTATTGGGATGCTGGCATGGATCTTCGTTGGAGCATTCTCAGTCCCGGTACCTCTTGCACCATCCTAGAGTAGCTGGATCATGTTCTTCTTCACCTTGGCAAGCCACACAAGGACTTTCGGCACGGTCTACTTTGGGGGCAAAATTCGCCGACATCGAGAACACTGACTTGACATAATTGTTTGAAAATCTATGTAACTACAAAGACATTAAACAAAGTGAGGCACGCAAATTAGAGGGTGCTTTAGCAAGCGCATTTGTACACCAGGGCGGAGGCACCTCCCATCCCTCGTACCAGCATTCGGATGGAGGAAGCAGAGTAGGAAGGCGAGACGCTGGAGGTAGAGGCGGGCAAGGTGGCAAGGGACAAGGCCACTTCAAGGGAGCAAGAAACCGCACCTGCAACTACTGTGGACAACCGAGTCACTACTGGAGGGCCTGTCCATCTCTCCAACTCATTATGGCTCATGCTACGCAGCAGACACGTCCAGCGGTGGGCCAGCCACCCACGTCGTTCTCTCATCCTAGTCAGCACCTGCACCCCCAGCATGGTCGACGCAGCCTGTTGTAAGACCACGAGCACCGGTACCCTTTGGGGCGGCAAATTTTGGTCTACATTTGTTGTAGTCACCCATGTATCCAACAGGCTCTGCTCCATCTCCACCACAGTACCTGGGGCATATCTTCATGTCCCAGTACGTCACTGCACTAGCTCCTGTTCCGACGTGGGCACAGAGGGTGTACGACGAGACGATTGAGCCACAACAGTCCTTTCCTCTTTCACCCGGACCAAGGTGGAGCACGCCAATGGACCTACACCAACCTGAGCCCACAGCTAGCTCACAGCCACCAGGTCAGAGGTTGGGTCACACGCACATTACCACGACGCATGTGCTGCCTCTACATGAGTGGATGTTTGACATTGCTGCAGCGCATCATATTTCACCGCATTGTCAGTTGTTTATCACTTTGCATGCCATGTGTGATGTTGAGTGTGTGTGAAGACGGGGTCTAGAGAAGTGCAGTCAGTTGAAGGTGGGGGGTCGGTGGCTCTCCAAGAACCAGGCGGGGTTCTGTGGCTGACTCGCGTCTTGTATGTGCCGCGGCTGAAAGAGAACTTGCTGTCAGGGGGGGCAACTAGACCAGCAAGCCAATGTGTTCGCACTTACACAGAAGCAACGCTGCATGCTTTTTTATGCGTCTGGTGCCTTGCTGGTTGATGGGCCGCTGCACACTGACATGTTGTACAACCTGACCTTGTTCCCTTTTGTCTAATCACAAGTGATCTGCCTCCAAGTGCACGTTGTCACAAGCACTGATGCAAAACACACAGAACTCATCCATTGTTCTCTTGCTCACATCAACACTGAAACTGTCACCGACTTACTGAAACACACCCCAACACATGGCTTGCTTCCTAACGATTGTGCTCACGATCTCAAAGCTGAGACGTGTCTTAAGTGTCACGAAGGGAAGGCCCATAGACAAACCTTCCCTAGGTCAAACAGTGTAACAACCAAACATCTTGCACTGGTGCATGCAGACCTGACAGGACCGATGCCACTACCATCGGTTCAGTATGGGTCACTATATGTCTTGACTCTCACCGATGACTACAGCCGCTTCCGTTGAGCTTTCCTGTTGAAAACTAAAGCAGATGCCCAACGTGCAATTTCTCAGTGGATCCCTCTAGCTGAGAGACAGACCGGTTGCTCATTGCTCAAGGTGTGATCACACAGAGGAGGAGAGTTTCTTGGCACACTTCCTGTAGAACTGAAGTCGAGAGGAGTCGAACATCAGTCTACAGCCCCATACACGCCACAACAGGATGGAGTGGCCAAACATTGGCACAGAACCCTTGGTGATGCCTTACGCACATTGTTCAATGAGTCCGGTCTGTCATTTAGGTACTGGGAAGAGGCCATAAAATACATCATCTGGGTATGGAACCGTGTGCCACAAGGGCCACTGCCCAAGTCTGTATCGCCCTGGGAATGTTGGTTCAAAGAGAAGGCTCACTTGAGGCCAGCTAGGGTGTGGGGTACAATGGCCTGTGTTTGGTTTGCACCACCACAACAAGAGAACAAACTGAGCCCACGTGGTCGTTGCTGTGTTTTTTTTGGGGTGTTACATGCCTCCAAGGCATGGCAGTTTTGGGACCCCACAAACCATTACTCTGTGGAAAGTCAAGATGCCTCCTTTCTAGAACACATGCCCTACAAGATTTTTCACACAGTGTGTCATGCACCTGCCCTCGCCTCGCGAGAACACTACCCTGAGTACTTAATTGTACCCATCTTTATGTTTCTCCAGCAACAACAGTCAGGTCGTAGGACTCAACCAAAGCAAGACAGGGGCGTGGTCGATCCCGTTCCAGGAGACTTGCTTTCACCTACAAACTTGGCCAGCACAAACTCTGGTGACACTCAGGTACCCCAACGTCTCACACCGCTGAACCCTCTTGCGAAGTCAGAGAGTGAAGGAACACCACCACCCACCCCGGTATGGCGATCCTTGCATGATCTGCCCAGAGTTGACTACAAGAGGTTTTACCTTACTGTCGGCACTGCAGTGACAGAACACACTGTCAGTGAACAACTGACCGTGGCTGAATCCAGGGGGCGTCCGGATGCTGATGAATGGGAAAATGCAATGGTGGCAGAACTGAATGCACTACTTGAGCATGAGGTGTATGAGTTGGTGCCTTTGCCACCTAGCCAGAAGGATATCAATGTTAAATGGGTGTTCAAACTAAAAGGAAACCTCAAAGGTCTGATTGAGAAGTATAAAGCAAGGTTGGTGGAAAGAGGTGTTTATCAGATCCCAGGTCAGGACTTCACAGACACATATGCGCCTGTGGGTAAGTAAGGAACCAGCCATACCTTACTTGCAACGGCTGCACGTGAGGATGGGAAATCCACCAAATGGATGTCAGAACTGCTTTCTTAAATGGACCACTAGAAGAAGAATTGTATGTGAACCAACCTGAGGGCTTTGAGGATGGCACATATTGGGTATGGCTCCTGCTTAAGGCCCTCTATGGCTTAAAGCAAGCACCTCACTGTTTCTGCGCTGGGATGAAGGTCTACCTGTTGCATTGTTGGTCTATGTGGATGATCTGCTAATCTTGTCTCCCTCCCTTACGCTCATTAAACAAGCCAAAGCACTACTTACGGATCACTACAGAATGACAAACCTTGGTGAGGCACAGAATTTCCTTGGTATGACCATTACACGCTACCACACAGCATGGATACGGACACTTCATCAAGGTCGATTCACTGCTCATCTCACTGTACGTTTTCAACACTTGGTACAACACCTTCCTCGACAAACCACTCCGATGAGTTCTGAATTCTACGCACACCTGCTAGATGTATGCACCACAGATTACAGCCCCGGCGCAGACCCTACACTATACACTTTAGAGCTCCCACTCTGAAGTCGTCGTCGGAGTTTGCAGAATGGCATTCTCAGTCCGCGTCAGGGGTTTACCCCCTTCGCAGGACTGAGGGGCAATCGTCATCAATGACCAAGAGCAGGGAGACTCGAATATTTCGAGTCTCCAGAGGCCCATTTCCGTTTTTAACCTTACCCCTGGTTTTGGGACCCAAACCGGGGGTTTCTACCTCAAACTCGTGTGTTCGCACGAGTTATTTTGTTTATTTTATATCAAAGTTTGTCGCAAAAGAACTTTGATTTACGTTTTGCCTTTCTGGCGCGAAATCGTCGCGTGCGAGGCACACTGGCGATTTCGCGCCAGCTCTCTCATCCTCACCCTCGCTCTCCTATCCCTCATCCTCGCTTGCTCGTTTGCAAGGAGGGCGAGGGGGGGCGAGGGCACGAGGCCACAAGGCATCGCCCTCGAGGCCCTCATGGCCCCTCAGCCGCCTATCGGGCTGAGGCCGCGATCGGCGGCTGGCGGCTGGCCGGCCGGTGGCCGGCTTGTCGCTTGGCCGGCCGCCGGCTGTCCAGCCGGCCGGCAGCGAGCTGGCCAGCGGCCAGCAAAATGCCGGCCGCCGGCCAGCCCTCGCTGACGCGACGGTTGGTGCGCAACCACCCCTTGCTTCAGCGAGGAGGGAGGGCCGAACCGGCCCTCCCACTACAACTGATGTACAAAGGCGGTTGGTGACAGGGCACTCGCCTCTCTCCCCTCTCCTCGGAGGATGTCCTCATAGTGGTGTAGCTCCTTGAACACCTCAGACAGGTCGGGAACTCAATATCTGTCACTCGAAGGCGTCTAAATAGACCTTGGCGGAACTCCCTGTAAGGCTATCAAAGATGGAGTAGGACAGGATCCAGCCACTCAAGCATGGAGCAAGACGCTCCAAGCCCAAGGATGCATCGACGCAGGTCCATGGCCGCATCCTAGTACGCAGCTATCGGTGCCCCTGGCTTTGGGTACAGTCCCCACAGTCAATCGCACAGGGATATCACCAGAACTATCCCTTGTTCCTCATGACAGGTGGGTAGATGCTGCCAGGCCTCGTGTGGGCGTAGGGCTCCACTGTGAGGATCAGTGGGGTCCTCCCCTTTGCCGCCGAAGCAAAAAAGGCAGATGGAGTAGGATTGGTCGTCAGGAAGCGCCCTGACCAGGTCGTTAAAGGCGCGTAGCAGGACTCAATCCTTGGTTGTGTCAGTGGGAGGAAGAATATACAAGTCCTCTAACCCATGCTCCGCCGCCCATCCTAGGAAGACATCCTTCCATGCAAGGAAGTCCCTTGATACCAGGGCGGGTGGCGTTAGGTCTTTGTGAGCCAAAACCTTGGTTAGGCCCTCCCACGTCACTATGGTGGTACCAGCTCCTCCGCTACCGCCGACGCCGGCACCAGTTGAGGGGCCACCTCTACCTTCTGCGCTAGGCCCTCCTGGCGTTGATACCGCCTGGCTCATGACTCCGGCAGGTCAGGAATGTCCTAGGGAGGTGGTGTGAGCCCTGGATCTCCTACTTGCGGCCGAACTAAGTTTTGGCAGCAATTTGCCGGTCCCACTTTGGGCCCAGTTTTCTGTCGCAAGCCTTGAGCTTGTGGGAAACGCCGTGTCTTGCCTTGTGAAGATCACCTGGAACCTGCACGGCCACATTTTGGGACTAGGGATCCCGCTGTCACCTCTGAGAGGTCCAAACAGCACTTGGGCTCTCCCCTCCCTCGCCTCTCCCACAGTTGTGGGCTTCTCCTTGCCTTGTGCCGCTCCTGCTATCTGTGCGCGGCCTAGGAGAGGTGCTTCGCCACATCCTAAGGGCGTGCACGACCTCCTTTTGTGGCGGCTGCGCAGATATGCTTCCGCGTGTTGTTCGGCCGCCCTCCTTTTTGCTTTGTGCCACTCCTATGCGTCGCTTTCAGGTCCCAAGAGTAGCTGTGATACCATGAGAATTCTGATACAATTCTATTGCAACTTATCTCGTCTCATTTGGTGAAGCAGGGAGTAAGATATGTGGAAGTTGCTTCAGCCATGGATTTTGGACGGCAAAATCCCAAGTGTCGAGCTTCGACAAGCAACAGCTCAAGCGGGTGAGTCTCACTACTCGAGAATCACCTGTCCGCCGGTGAGCAAGGCTCGCCAGCCCAACCACCTCGAGCGAGGGCAAAAGACCCTTGTGGTTCGCAAAACGACCAACCAGGCGGCACCACGCCTCTCACAGCAAACTAAGACAGCGTCACAAACAAAATGAGGACACATCTAGGTTTCTCGGGCCTACTTGCAATTCTGTCCACAGAACAGGAAAGAGACACATATAAGTCTTCCAAAAGCTGAGTAACTAGAGGCCACATGAGAGGTGATGTAGCTGGGGCAGTGCTGCAAGAGAGAAGACGAGCGCATGACTGCCACCCGATGGATTTAAGTATAGATCCAACATGGTGTGGAAACTCAGTTTGCTTCGCCTCCACTCTTGTGGTCAGCATGCCCTGCGCACTCAGGTCCACACAGGAGGGAAGCATATGTACATTTGATTGACAGATCCCCGCGCAGGGGTTTATCTGACCCTCCGCGTCACCCTATGTAGCATCCATACTTTTTGTTAAAAAGAGAACAAGAGAGATGTGGATGCGCGTGGACCACCAAGCGTTGAACGATATCAACATATAAAACCGCTACTCCCTCCTGCAATCAAACAAACTTTTTGACCAACTCCGTGGGACCCAAGTTTAAAAAAAAAATAGACCTACGCAACGGCTATTATCGGATCCGTGTATCTGATAAAGATTTCGAGAAGACAACATTCCGCACCAGACACGGGCACTTTGAGTTTACAGTCATGTCCTTTGGAGTAACCAACATCCCCGCGATGTTCATGGTGGCAATCACCAATATTTTCCGCCCGTACCGCGACGAATTCTTTGTCGTGTATCTCAACGACATCCTTGTGTACATTTGCACCCCGAAGAACTACAATGGACATCTCTGAAAAGTTTTCGAGGTCTTACAAAGAGATAAGTTTTTTGGAAAACTCTCAAAGTGCGACTTCAATCACCGTTTGATTGAGTTTGTGGACTAAATCATTGGCTGCGGACGGATCACCATGGACCCGAAAAAAGTGGAGGCGGTCGCTGATTGGCCAACCCCCACAAATATTCGAGACATACAGGTTTTCTGGGCTTCTACAACTACTACCATAGATTCGTATAGAATTACGCCAGAGTGTCAACGCCTCTCTTGGATCTCACCGGGAAATCTACTGAGTGGAAGTGGGGGACATCGAACAAGAAACATTCAATTCTTTAAGACGCCAGCCGCCTTACGATTGGTGGATCCAATGGTGGTCTACATCATGGCCACCGATGCGTCCGATCAAGCCATTGGAGCCGTTATTTTAGGGAATTCCGCCTGGTGCAGTCCTGAATGTTGGTCTGGTTTTACTCTAGTAGTTGAAGTCTTCTCTTTTGGGCGAATCTGTGACTGAGCGTGAGCTTTCTGGTCGCCTCACGCTGCGTGAGCAGGCATTTAGAGACAGACACTTTTGCGAAGGGAATAACATGATTTTGCATTAGTTTTTTTACATAAATATGATCAGAGAATTTATAGTGCTAGTCATGAACTCTCCAACGCACCAAACCACGCACGATTCGGCCAATGCTAGCCAAAGTTACGCTTGCCGAAGCGCAGGTCTCACCCACCACCGAAACGCCTAACGACTCCACGGTGCCCACACGCCGTGGCGCCTTCCTTCACGTGCAAAGCGCATTTTCCAAGGCGCAGATCCCATTGCACGTGGTGTAGGGGTATCCTGTGCTGTTTCCAAGCACCTTCCCCACTTTTGGCTCAAGTTTGGTGATGCGGTGTGACGAGGTTTAAAACCTGTCCGCAGACCTGCAATCAGAATTTTGACGAAGTCCCCGAGTAACAAAACTTACTACTGAGTTTCGACGTTGAGCCAGGATTTTGGCTGTCCCTCAGTAACAAAATGCACATCAGGATCCAGTGGATTATCCACTGGACACCTGAGCAGACCTTCTGGAGCAAAATCTCCAGATGGAACTTTTTATGCTTGGTCCGGTCGATTATTCACCGGAAGTCTAGTTGTGGCCGGCTCCCAGAGCCACCGCGCACATCCCAATTTTGAAAGCTCATATGTCCCATGATGCTTATCCAATTCCGGTGAAACAACTTCCACCAGATTCAACAACTTGTCACCTTTCTAGGGACAATCATCCATTATAAGATCCGAGCAATCCTCAAGCTGCCAGATCCAACTTCGAGGAATTTTCTCTCTCTTGCGGCTCGTCAGCGCCTCCCGGCGTCGCACTTGGGCATGCGGAGGGTCAATTTTCCAACAGTTACCCTCTAAAACAATGGCGGTGGAGAGAAACCGATCGCATACATGTTGAGAAAACTACGTGGGCTGAAACTCAACTACGCAGTGTAAGAAGAAGAGATGCTGGCAATTGTGCATGCATTCAAGACGTGGCGGTGCTACTTGAAATGCCAGCGATGCATCGTCTGCACCAACCATCACGACCTAAAACATCTCAAGACCCAGCCAAATCTAAGCCGTCAACAAACCTAATGGATGGGGTTACTCTTAACTAACTTTGACTACGACATCGAGTATCGGCATGAGAAAACAAATCCGGTGAATGCTCGTCAAATAAGATCTGTACCTCACAAGGCTATTAGCAAAAGGTTATGAGGAGTTCAACAGGTACCACAAAACCTAGTTTTGGTTCAACGACCCCTATTAGCGACAGCAATTCACTCGTTAGGTTGTTGCTCCTCCAAATGGGGAGTCACAACGAATGCCATTGGAGGTGTGCCACGACATTGATTGAAGTGGGAACTTCCGCAAGGACAATATGCTTAAGAAGCGGGTAAAATGATACTTCTGGGACAAGATGCAGACCAACGTTGATGCATTTTAGAAATCATGCGATACCTGTCAGAGACAAAAATCTCGTCGCACGCGGCCACCAAGTCCACTCCAACCCCTACCTGTTCCAACGGAACCGTGAGCGGACATCAGTATGGACTTCATGACAGGACTACCTGCCACTCTCAAGCGGTACGACGCCATCCTCGTCATGTTGGATAGATTCTCTAGAATGTCACACTTAATCCCAACAACAACCATCATCACCGCAAAAGGGACAACATGGCTATTTCTAAATCAAATCGTACGGCTGCATAGAGTGTTGCGTACCATCATCATCAACCAAGACGACTGCTTCACCAGCCATTTTTGGCAAGAATTGATCACACGCTATGGCAGTCCCATTGAGGTATCAATGGTGTTCCATCCTCAGACCAACGGGTAAACCGAGCGAACCAAGCAAATGCTCAAACAACTTCTCTGAACTTCATGCGAGCCACATGGTACTGATTAGGCAGCAAAATTACTGGCCTTCAAACTGGCATAAAACTCTACTACTTCCAGTGCAACGGGTAAAACACCTTTCAAGGTGGTGTATGGCAAACTTCCCAACACACCGGCTGGATTACAGAGTCAGAGTTACATTCCCGTGGTTGACATCCACCGCCATGATATTACCAGCATCTGGGAGGAAACGCGACAGACCCTCGCAAAGACACAAGCAGCTATGAAGCGGGCAGCTGCTTGACATCGCAGTGATGATGTATTCAGTGTTGGCGATCGCTTCCTCCTAAGTTCAACAAACATCAAACTCTTAGGACAGGACTTCGCAAAACTCAAACCCCACTGGTTGCAACCGTTTGAGATCAAGTGAATGTTAACTCCAGTCTTTGGTCAACTTTATCTCCCCAACAGCATGGTGATCCACCCAAACTTCCATATCAGCAAGTTGAAGCACTACCGGGACTCCAGTCAGAGTTTTCCTGCCAGAGACACCGCACCACCACCACCTATGCAGGAGGACGGGGATACGGAGTACATGATTGAAAATGTCCTCAGAAATCGACACCGTGGAAAAAGGACCGAGTATCTGGTCAAGTGTCACGGCTACGAAACCGCACACAACAGCTGGGATCCCTATGACAATCCCCAATACATCCATCATCTGATCGACAGCTGTTTTCGCCATCACCGGCCTACGTTTGCTAACGCACCGGGACGTCGCGGCTAAATAGCGGGAAAGTGTTACATCCTTGACGTACACGATTCCCTCAAACTCGCGAGTGGGTTTTTCTATTCTTGCATTCATGGTCTACCGGGCGATGACTTCAAGAATTTCACGCCGTTTGGCCAAGAACATTTGGGCCAGCTGTCTTGACCTCCGGTGTTCCATTCCAGAAGTGTCCGACAGCTACGACCACCTTCCACAATGGTCAAACAGAAGTATCGCAAACCATGTTGATGTTTTCATATCGTTCGGTTTACTTCTTGACGACTCTCAACTATAATAAAGAAGCATTGAGATATTCTCAAAGCCCCCCGAATATTTGGTGGAGCCTCTCAAATCCACCACTCACGGTGCAATGTCGCACGTGTCCCTCGGCTCGAATGCCAATCACCCAACTTATGCCTCATTCTCATTCTCAACATTGTATATATGTGCTAGGCACACTCGACACTTTTCATCGAAGTACATCTCCTGGTTGATGTAAATAATCCATTTGTCCCTTACACCCGAATGGTCTTTTGTCCCGTACCTCATCCATGTGAACCACCTACGTTCCGCTTGGCGTAACAATGTTGTGGAAAAAAGGGGGGGGGGGAAGTGTTGCATCCCTCGCATACACGTGTCCGTAAGATTTGCTGGTGGACATTTCCGTCCTTACATTCATGGCCCACCGTGCGGTAACTTTGGGATTTTTACGATGTTTGGCCGAGGGCATTTTGACCAATTGCCCTGACCTCCGGTTTTCCCTTCCACAAGTTTTTGACAAATTTAACCCCTTTCCAGGAAGGTCAACAAAAGTGTCGCAAACCATATCGATGTTTTGATGTCATTCGGTTGGCTTCTCCATGACACTTGACTTTCATAAAATAGCGTTGCGATGTTCTCACGACTCTTAGTGCTTAATACAAGTCATCCGTTTGTCCCAAGCTTCCAAATCATGTACTGTCCCTCACCTCATCCTTGTGAACTACCTACGTGTTGCTTACCAGACGTACAGGAGTCCCCAAACTTTCCTTGTAGGCAATTCTGTCATTATACAAGTAGCCCACCCCGCATCGAGACCTCATTTTTTTCTTTGAAGGTCGAGGGAAAGTTGGCCCGCTCCTCTCACCCTCCGGCATTCCTCCCTTCCTTCTCTACGTTATGAAAACTTCAACCAATTTCGAGAATTGTCAACAAAAGTGTCCCGATACTTCAGTCGACTTCTCGACACATCGAGATTTATAAAGATCCATCTCGCATCTTCAGCATCCATCTTCAAAGCCCCCCCATTCCTTGATGAATTTTCTTGATTCAAGCACTCACGATACAACTCTGCATACGTCGCTTGACGATCAACCCAACAACCCCGACATTTCTCATGTGTAACTCGACACTTGTGTATATGTGTTTGGTCGTTTCGACACTTGTCATCAAAGTACACTTACCGCTAATTACAAATTTCTCAAGTGTCTAAATTTCTCAAACCGTGTTCTAACCATACACGCTCTGATCGACATTATACTTGGTATCAGAGCGCAGCGGTGCTAGAGGGACAGCTGACTACTTTACGCATCTAGAGGACTACCTCGCACAAGTCGACAGCACATCTCGCACGTCAAGACTTTGCAGACTTTGCGACTACAACGTAAAGCAAGCGAGCATAGCCAAAGAGCACCAGGTCTTTGACAACGACTTCGTCGATGGAGGAGCACAACGTGACTATGAATGCAAATGCTCAAGCGGCAACAAATACAGGCATGGCAAGCTATGTGGCAGCTGGGCCAGCTTCAACAGTTCCGACAGCCAATCCGGCCACGGACCCAACGGTGGTAAACAAGTCGCCCTTACCGACAGCCTCAACGGCTACAGCAAGAATAACAGGTGGGACTGGACGACACCGCTGATCAACGAGGAACTGGCAAACCATATCTCCATGCACGGGGGAGTCAACGGCCCTCTGCTCCTACAACTCAACGTCACGATAGAGGCTCTTCGCAACTCAAGTGCTTGGGAGGCACTGCTCCTCGAGAGAAACACCCAACTCTTGAACAAACCCAAGATTTGCCCGGCCACTCTTAAATAGTTTGAGCCTGCAAACTCCAAAGGACCAACGGTTTGGATGTGGCTAATGAGCTTGGAGTTGTAATTCATCCCTGTTGGGGCCAATGATGATAAAAAAGAATATTGACCTCGCGGATGCGCTTCTGCGTGGCACGGCATTGAGTTGGTGGTCCGACCTAAAGGCCATCCAAGGGCAGTAGGAGACCCATGGGGCCTCATCAATGGCCAACAGTGCTTGTCTCACATGGTCAACGACAAGAGTTCTATCCTTGGAGCAAATCAATCTGCAATGGCAAGACGGGCTGATTCCACCAACCGAATAGAGTAAACTCTCACGCATGATGCTTGCACGCTTTGGACGGCTAAACAAAAAGTCACACGCTCAGTGTAAGATCCAACGCTTCTGTCAGCAGTCCAGCGTGGTAGTGTACACGCAGAGATTTTGTGAGATCAGCATTGATGCAGACATCGTCCTCGATGGACGCTGTTTTCACTACAACAATGGCCTCAAACGAGGTATCCTCCGAGAGATTGCCATTTTTGGCATATAGAACGACTTATGACGAATTATATTAGCACCAAAAAGAATCGACAACGACGACTACCACACTCGTATCCAGAAATCCTTAAGCTAGGAACCTCCAAACCACATTTATTGTGGAAACAGAAAAAGCCAGTTGGGAGACTCCTCGACTCCGATGGAAGTGGACTCCGTCAACAAAAAAGATACACGCACTTGCTACAGCTGCATCATACTGCTCGGAACTACCGAAGTAAGCAACAGGCCAAAAAGGCGGGGGAGGGGGGGGATCGTAGAAAAATGAGTCCGGAAATGACAAGGAGCATGTTTAAAAGGTGCAGCTCTTGTATACGAGAAGTGATCTACGCCAATCAATCACCCATCTCAATGGCTCACAACACCGCACAGGACTTTTGAGATCGCTAAGGTCAACGAGGGGTATGATGACGACCAACTGGCGAAACTTCTGAAAGTACAACCCCAAGGTTGCAAAAGTCGCATAACGGTACCGGCGATATTGGATGGATGGGCCTTGCCATTTTTTTAGCAACAACATTGTTCGGAGGTTGGGTTTGCAGATTGAACCAGGGATGTTTGAAGGAAAACCAGTGGGTGGGAGATTAGAGATACGGAGACTTTGAGAACCACTACAATTGCAAGTGGGGGACTTGTGAAATGTAATGGTCTGGAGGTTGTGTCCAATGAGTGACAGTAAAATCAGCCTGGGATGTGACTTTCAGGACCAACAAAACCCGTAAACTGATTGGTGCAATGGCGACATCTACGTGGAAGTCAACAACACAAAACAACAACTTCTGTGTGTGCGGTGCAAGAGGACAACGGAAGTAGCACAGGTGGAAGCAGCAAAGGAAATCACAGCGACCGAGAATCAACAACTCATGGAGCCGATACCACTCAACGTGGCCAAACACTGTGTGCAACGAGGGGTTCACGCCTGGCTTGTATATCTCGAGCCAATGGAGGAAGAGGAATTGGCGGCAGCTGACTCATCAGCCTCATTGACCTCATCACCATCAACAAAGCTCACAATGGTTCCTGAGGAATTCGCACCTCTCATCCCAGAGTTTGCGGGTGACTTCCTCCACAAACTCCCAAGAACCCTACCACCCCAGTACGATATTGACCATCACATCGAACTGAAACCGGACAGCCGACCCACAGTTCGAGGAGCCTATGTGATGAGCGGCCATGAGCTGACCGAGATAAAAGAGAAACTCGACAAGATGCCCAATTAGGGATTCATCCGCCCATCCACGTCACCCTGTGCAGCACCAGTATCATTCGGTAAGAATATAACTGGCAAAGTGCAAATGTGCATGGACTATCGGGTGTTCAATGATGCTACCAGCAAGAGCCGTTACCCTCTCCCCTAAGCTGACAAACTTTTTGACCAACTTCAATGAGCTTGAATCTTCACAAAAATCAACCTACACATCGAGTATCACCACATATCTGTGAGAGAAGCAGACATCTAGGAGACAACGTTCAAAACATGCTATGGGCATTTTGAGTTCACGGTCATGCCGTTTAGACTCACCAATGCAAAGGCAACGTTCATGGCGACAATGAAAAGAATTTTCTGATGATATCTTTGTGGTATACCTTCACAAAAATTCTGGTGGACAGCCATATCCTAGAGGAGCACGATGGACATCTCCAAAGAAATCAAAATTCTACAAAGAGAAATACATTAAAAATATATCTGGAAGTGAGACTTCGGTCACTGTTTGATCGTGTTCTTGGGTCACATCATCAACGACGGACGGGTCACCATGGATCCAAAGAAAGTGGCAGCAGTTGCTGATTGGCCGACGTCAACCAACATCCGAGTTGTTCAAGTCTTCCTCGGCTTCTATTACAACTACCAGCATTTCATTCGGGACTATGCGTGAGTGTCAACACCTCTCTCCGGCCTCACTCAACGAGAAAACGAGTGATGGTGGGGAGACATCAAACGAGAAGCGTTCACCGCTTTGTAGAATGCTTTAATCTTGGTTCCAGCCCTGCGATTGGCCGATCCAACGATCGACTATACCATAGCTACGGATGCCTTGGAACGAGCAATTGACACGGTTCTCCTACAGGATCACGGCAACAGAGAGCAACCGGTCGTGTACATGTCGCAAAAGTAGTACGGACTGGAACTCAACTACGCCGTACACAAGAAAAAGATGTTGGCGGTTGTACATACATTTAGGAGGCGGCAGTGCTATATTGAATGCCATTGATGCATTGTGCACACCAAAAATCACGTGCTGAAACATCTGAAGACGCAACCAAACCTCATTCAACATCAAACCCGATGGATGGAGTTTCTTGCATCCGGGTTTGACTGCGATATCGAGTACCGGCCGGACGTAACCAACCCAGCAGATGCACTCGGCCGCTAAAAAGACATGATGGCTGAGGCAGCGATGCTTCAACTGTAACGACATCCGTATCTAGACCAACTTTTGTCGGTCCACGGTTGATGAAGTCCATGGAATTCATCAAAGGATCGCCAGTGACATTTGAGGGATATGATGCAATCATTGTGGTTGTCGTCAGATTCTCCAAAATGTCCCACTTTATCCTAAAGACGACCACTGTCACCGCCAAAGGCAGAGCACGACTATTTCTAAACAAAATCATCCGGCTACACGGCGTGCCGATAACCATCACAAGCGACAGAGGCAGTCGATTCACCAGCTGTTTCTGGCACAAACTGATAATTTGCTCCAGCATTTGAGTCCATATTTCCACGACGTTCCACCCTCAAACCGATAACCAAACCGAACGGACCAATCAGATGCTCAAACAAATTCTCCGCACATTATGCGAGCCACACGGGATGGATTGGACAGCAAAACTTCCAACTGCCAAACTCGCATAAAACGCGGCGGCGTCCACCGGAAAGGAATGAAATTTTGTTCGAAGTGGTGTACACCAAACTTCTCGCCACACCAGCTAGATGTCACAGCCAGAGCAACATTCCAACGGTTGACATCCAACGCTGCGATGTCTCTACCATCTTGGACGAAACATGAACGACTCATGCGAACATACAAGCAGCAATGAAGGGAGCAGTCGATGGACATCGTAGCAACATTGTGTTTGCCGCAGGCGACAAAGTCCTCAGTTTGGCAAGTATCAAACGTTGCGTAGCCAACGGTTCGAAACTCAAATCCCGATGGTTGAGATTGTTTGAGATCGATCACATGCAAACCCTTGACTCAAACTCCCTGACTCTATACAAGTTCATCCGGTGTTCTACATCAACACGCTTAAGCATATCCGGACCCTGGCAAGAACTTCATGGCAGGGATGTGCTTGTTTTGATGTGAGTCATCCCCGTCTATTTGCACAGCTTATTGTGACCACTTGACAATGTCCATGCTCCTACAGATCTCTGATGCGGACCCAGCTGGGGCCGGAGCAGCGTCGGGTGGTGGCTCCATCCACGAGCACCTTCCAAACAACTCCCATGACATCTCCGGTGCTTTTTGCGATGCTCTATGGTTCTTCTGTAGTCGCTATAGTTTTCTCGGTGGACTGGCTTCACGACCTGCATGTTTTGCATTGTATGTCCACTGGTTGATGCCAATTTCTAGTGCCTGGCTCAACATTCTTCCTCTCTAGGTTCAGACGGTGTTGCATTTGGATACCTCTGCGTAGAGTTAGGGCCAAAACAATGGTTTTGGGCCTGTTTTAAGGCAAACTAACGTTACCGCGTGCATCAATCGCCGCACACCACGGTAGGTGTATACGCTGTGTACTTGTCAGTTGTCATTCCTCTCTGCAGGAGCTAATGAGACGTTGCGCGTCTCCCTAGCCTGACCCTTGTTGTTTAATACACCTGCTTGCTTGCTAGTGTGCCAGCTGACTGGACAGTGTCACCACTTTAGTAGCAGCAAGGTTAGGAAGCTTCCTAGAAATACCTCATGGTATCAGAGCAACGGGACCCCTCTTACTGAGCTACATCATAGAGACGCATCACCGGCAGCAATGGTGAGAGTCACCACCGTCGCCGTATCCTAAGGCCTATTACAGCCGACGATAGTAGCAGTAACGATACCACACAATCACTCACCGTAGTAAGAGGAGCCACGGCAGTGACGAGCTCCAACATTCAAGCGTAGCAAGAGCAGTAGCATGGGGTGGCAGTAGTAGGTGTGTCCGGCTACCAGCTTGTACATTAAATAAGTGGAGGAGAAGCAGCTCGTAGTAGCATCTCGTGGCGACGACTGCAAGATGTGGCAGTGCACAACGTCAGTAGCAGATTGTAGCAGCGACAACATCAACAGTCGCGAGCAGCAACGCGAGTGTAGAAGCAGCAACAAAAGTAGCAACACCATTGTAGTTGCTACAACAATAGTAAAAAGATGAGTAGTAATAGTAACAGCAGCACTATAGTAGCGGCAACGGCTACAACAGCACAGCAGTAGCTGTAGCAATCAGAACTGTAACAGATCCACGGTAGTAGCAACAACAGCCTTGCAGAGCACTGCTAATACACAACAGTGCTGCTTTGTAATACAAGTGTTACACAACAGTTCTGCTCTGCAACACTACTGTGCAACTGCGGAAAGACTACATAGCACTACGCAGGCCTACACAAGACTGGGTAGGCCTACGTAGCCCTTGTGAACCCACAAGAAGGGGACAACACGGTCACCCCCATCGGTCATGCTGCGTCTGCCTGACTAGAAAAAAATGCTAGAGCAGAATACGTTGCCGTAAAGAAACGCTGGCATTTTTTTTACTAGCGTGGAAAAACATTGATGTCATCATGAGTTCTGCTGATGTCAGTAGTTTTGAGGTCAAAACGTTGATTCATCTCAATGTCTCATCTCCTCAAGCAACGTTGTCATTTCCTTATTCAGAGCATTTTTATGTTTGACCCCATACTGAGCACTACAATACCGCTAGTGCATGACAAGGGTAAAGGGCTAGGAGACCCCTCCTCTTCCTTCTCTTTGGAAGTTTTGATTCCATGGTGAAAGTCACTCATGATCAACAAGATTTGTCGATCGCAGGACGAGATTCACCAGCAGCAACAGTAGCAATGCAACACAGGGTCATTTAAGGGCCTCATAGTAGCCACCAAAAGGATGCACTGGAGCTACACCATCCGTTCAGCAGTCTACACAGCACCGCAGCCTCCGCACCCCTCATCACACGTTAATACATGGGATGAGGACGAAATAGAGGATGACACACTTAAGAATGAGATTCATGTGCTTGTGGAGTGCATTCGTGGGCTATGTCTAGGATCGTAGCCTCTCACTCCGCCACCTTCTCGCTGTCAGGATCAGGCACGTCGTCTAGCAGCATTCACTTTTGGGGGTGTTTCTCTTGCTTTTGGTCTCCCTATACCCTGTCCACCATTTCTCGAGCCTGAGGTCGCCCTCTCCAGTGAACGGCGACCGAAGGACTTTGAGACACCCCCACCTCGTTATGATAAGGACGAAAGCTTTGACTGCTGGGAGACCTTGGTTCAGGTGTGGGCCGATTCTCAGGGCGTCTCGCCTTATTAGTGCAGTCAATACCAGACCCACGACGCCAACCAGGTCAAGACAATCGCAAGAGCGATTTGCGATCTCCTCTACGCCATGCCGCGGGAGACTGTGATTGACTTCCAACCTTTCCTGGGTGAGACTGGGACCAGTCCCACCTCCACCGCTTCCTCCTCCTCCTCCTCTACCCTGAGCAGCCACACTCGGGATGTTGCAGTGGCCGCATAGGGGAATATAGGGAAGAAGCGACGCACAAAGAGATAGCAACAGCAGCAACCTGCGAGTAGTGTCAGTGGACGTCCGGTCCAGTGTTACAACCCTGGAGGCGTACACTGCTACACAGAGTGTGAGCAACCTCTTGACTAGACTCGAACCATGCGCGTCCTTCAGGCAAACCACACGCAGCGTATTTCCTCAAGTGACACACGGGCGGGGCACACTGTGACCATGACTGTAGTAGATCCATCCGTTTCACCAGATGGCCATAGTAATATGGACCCTCGAGATTGCACAAATGCGTGGCTTTGTTAGCTTCTAGTGTTTCGTACTCATAGTGGAGCGAATGTGTTGTCACAGTCGATTTCTCCCAAGACAGCTTGTTTTACTATATCTATTGCCCGTGATGATGCTTGTGGTGGAGCTCACTTTGCTTAAGATCAGGATGGAATTGATGGTACCGATTTTCTTGACAAGTCACAGTTCCGTTTCGTTTGTCGTTGCCCTAAGTCCTCTGGTATGCATTCAAAGGAGGGAGAGTGTTCTGTGGCATGTTGCTCACTATTGGCGACTAGTCATGAGCCGATTGGCACCTTTATCATTAACTCTGGTGTCACCCATCACATGACATGTTGTCGTAGTAACTTCGTTATGCTCAGTCTTGTTGTGTCCGTTCGGTCCGTTCGCATAGGGACTGGTCTGTTGTTTTCTGTGTTCGGAGTTGGGGTTGTGTGGTTTGATGGTCCGTCTAGCCCCTTGGAAACTTCTGATGTGCTCTTTGTCCCTGCTTTTGAGTTTAGCCTCCTCTTTGTTTGTGCATGTACCAGGACGGGTCTCACAGTTGAGCACTCTATTGACTCTGCCATAGTGAGTGCACTTGACACACGTGCCATCGTGCTTCATGCCTTTGTTGTTGATGACCTCTATCATGTGTCTCATTGCATTTCCTCCATTTCTTCTCCCCCTCTCTCTTCTGCACGTGTGTTTGTCACTGGTGTTCTCTCCCTTAAAGACCAGCGCTTGTTACATCATCGCCTTCCATGTGAGCTCAAAAACTGTGTCCAAGCTCATTTGAACTCAACCAGCTCTCAGTCTTGACACAGCATCCTTTGAGAAGTCTCCCAAGACCGGTTGTCTTTTTTGCGCACAAGGTAAGATGCATCACTGCTATTACCCTGCACCTCCTCCTAGGCACTGCGCCCACTACAGTTGGTCCACTTAGACCTTCTCGCACCTCTCCAAGTCGAGTCCCTCTCTGATCGGGGTCGATATGTTGTCACCCAGACCAATGAATTCACCAAGATGCGGTGGGTTTACAGCCTCCGCCACAAGATCAATGCTGCACTGGTGGTTCACCTGTCGCTTCTGATGGCTGATTGTCAACCTCATCACACACTACACACATTTTGCTTGGATCATGGTGACGAGTTCTTGAGCAAGATGGATGTCTAATTTACTAAGCACTGTGTTTTTCACCAGCTCTCCGCCCCTCCTATACCACAGTAGAACGATGTTTCTAAGCGTGGGAACTGCACCATGGAATATGCGGTTCACGCTATGCGGTCCGAGTGCAGTCTTCCGGAGTCCTTTGCCTTTGAGGGCTTCTCCTACATGAGGTGGGTCTGGAACCGCTTGCCACATGGTCCGCTTCTAGATCATGTCACGCCTTACGGGTTGTGGTTCACACATTGTGCTCATCTCTGTCTCGCCCGCGTTTGGGGGTCCCTCGCCTGTGTTTGGTACACCGAGGACCCATAGGGGTCCAAGGTCTCTCCTCATGGACGCATGTGTACCTTCCTTGGCATCTCCCTACGGTCAAAGGCCTCGCGCTTTAGGAACCCTCCTCGCCATCACATTGTCGAGTCTCAAAAATCTCTCTTCTTTGAGGCTCTCACCTACCGCGACTTGTCTAGCATTATGTCGTTGATTGCCAACCACGATCCTCCTAGTGTGACCTCCCAGTGGATGGGGATGGGTCCGTCCGGGCCTCCTCACCTGCGGTCTGGTCTCTGGCTATTGATGATCCAGCCATTCTGGCTGTGGGTCTAGTAGCCTTATTAGTCCCCTCTAGCACACCTCATCCCGTGTCGGTGTCAAACGCCTCAGGCACACATGATCCAGAGCTTGTGTTGGTCTGCTCAAACACACCTGGTTCAGTGCCGGAGCCAGTTCTCTCAGGCACACCTGATCTTGTGCCACTGTTGGCTCCCTCTTAAATACCTGATCCCGTGCCAGTGTCGGTCCCCTCTAGCACAATGATCCTGTACGAGCGTGAGTCCCCTTTGGCACACCTGATCACGTGATAGTGCCATTCCCCTTAGTCACATCCACTCCCGTACATGCACCTGTTTCCCCTCTGGCTATGGCCCAGAAGCCTTCTCCGCAGCCAAAGGTTAGCGCCTCAACATCGGGCTACTCCTCTGAGCCCGGTGGTCGTCTCTGACCACTGGCCTCTAGGGCTCAGCGGACTGCTGACTCAACGCATAGACACCCGACTTGTAGTGTTCATAGTGGAGAGCTTGGCACGAAGGCCCTTGGCTTGAGTGTCCAGGGAGACTACACTGAGGTGCATCTTGCATGTTTGATTGGCCACGAGTTGGTCTCCCAAGAGTTCTTGGTCGCTTGTAATGCCACAACTAACCTTGTCGTGGTTAAATCGAGTTCAGAGGCGTGTCTCTTTGCCACCCAGAGCTCTCCCTCAACGATGCCTCATCCAGGCACATTGAAGGAGGCACTCTAAGCTTAGGATGCAAACTTGTGGCATGTTGCTTGTGAGGATGAGCAGAGATCCATCCGTGAGCATGGTGTCTATGTGCTTGTCGACCTCCCCCCTAGGCAGAAGACTATACAAGCCAAGTGTTTTTTTTACAAGAAGGTGAAGCCTGATGGCACATTAGATCTTTTCAAGGCTCGCTTGACGGCCAAGGGGTTCTCGTTGGTTGAGGGTGTAGATCTCGGTGACACCTTTGGACCCGTTGGCCGCATGATCACCGCTCACGCTCTGTTTGGTGTTGTTACTCACCAGGACTGGGAGCCGCACTAGATGGATGTGAACAACGCCTTCCTCTATAACACCCTAGAGGAGGAGATCTACATGGTCCAACCACCTGGATTCGAGGTCGGTGAAGAGGTCTGGTGCTTGCACAAGGCCTTGTATGCCTTGAAATAGTCACCGAGGTGCTTGAATTCTGAAATCTCCGGCACATTGACATATGCCAGATACCTGCAGAGTGACGATGACCCGTCCCTCTTTCTCACATGCTCAGCTTTGAGCTTCACCGCCATCTTGGTCTATGGAGATGACCTCCTAGTTGCATCTGCTTCTATGAAGGCCGTGAAGGAGGCCAAGGCTGCCTACAAGATGAAGGACTTTGGTCCTGCAGCTGTGTTTCTTATGATAGAGATCGTGCGTGATCAACAACGGCGGACACTCTTGTTGCATCAAGCACATTACGCAAGTGTTTTGGGGGAGCGGCTTGCTGACCTCCTTTGTGCGATTCCCACAGCCTCCACCCCCATCACACCTGACCAGCAGAATAATCCCAAGGCGGATGATCCAGGACAACTAGGGGAGACATTGGACGTGACCCTCGCTCGCACCAAATTTTCTCTTTGACGTACTTGGCCACCACCACACCACCCAACATTGCCTTTGACATCAACCTCTTTGCATGATTTTCACGGTGTCCTTAGGCAAGGGCCCTTCACGCGGTTATGCAAGTGGTACGGTGCGTGATCTAGACACCGTACCTCAAACTCTTCTTTTGACGGCAGTGTTCGATGGTAGTCAACGGCTACATAGACAGTGATTGAGCATGGAGTCCTGATAGCCACCGTCAAACAAGCTACGTGTTCCTACTAGGTTGTACTGTTGTTTTGTGGCACAGTAGCAAGCAGGGTTGTATTACACGTAGCTCATCAGAGGTTGATTTTGTTACTCTGAGGGCTGGGGTTGCTGAGGCAGTGTGGCTACAACGTTTGCTTTGTGAGTTATGTCATTATATGCCTTTTGTCGTTCTGCGCTGTGCCAACCAGATAGCTCTTGGCATTGCAGAGAACTCTGGTGTGTTTCATGCACAAACAAAGCACATTGCTGTCAAGCATCACTTTGTGCGTAATCTTGTGGAGCGCCAGGTGATCTCCGTCATCTCGGTGGACACGGACATGCAATGGGCTGACTCCTTGACCAAGACAATTGTGCGCGGAAAGTTCATAGTGGTCATTCGTTCTATCGGGCCTCGTCCCTTGCCTGAGAGTGGCTGGGAGCGGCGTGTGAGCATGGAGTGTTGAGCATATCTTTGCGTACCTGTGTCAATTCCGCACATTTATGGACATGCGTACCATCGTGTCATGGGGGATTGTTGTGATGTGAGTTGTCCCCGTCTATTTGTACAACTTATTGTCACCTCTCGGCCGTATCCATGCTCATGCATTTTCCTGATACAAACCCAGCTGGGGGCGAAGCACGCACGTGTGGTGGCTCCACCTATCAGCAATTGCAAGGCAACTGCCACGACGTCCTGGGCACTTCCTAGGATGCTTAGTAGTTTTTATTTGGTCGCAAGAGTTTTCTTGGTGGACTGCCTTCTTGGTCCATTTCTCATGTTTTGCATTGTCTCTCCACTCATCTATGCCGGACTTGTGCGTTTGACCAGTCGTAGCAACTAGCTTAAGATTCTACATCTCTATGTTCAGACGGTGTTGCGTTTGGATACCTCTACGCAAATTTATGGCCAAAACTGAGACGATGTGTGGATGCTTCCTAGCAACATAGCCTCTGACTAGGCATCAGTGCCTGGTCAAACGGTGACAACAGTCACAGGTCGTACACACAACGGCAAGAGTTTGGCTAGGAGACACAAGTCAAAGTGTCACAATGCTTCAACAGCATTTGCACAGAGAGATAAAAAATGACAGGTCCATAGCATGAATACGTGCCACGGCGCACGGCGGGTCTCTCATGCGGCAGTGCAACATCTGTCCTAAAACTAGCCCAGGACCACTGTTTTGTTCGTAACTCAGCGTAGACAAGTCTAAACGCTATGTCCTCTGAAACTAAATGTGCAGAATATCAAGCCAAACGTTACGATTGGTCACATGCATGCATCTGGCATCAAACGGTGGACACGTAATGGAAAAACATTCAAATCGGGCCCACGGCCAGTCCACCGATAAACTCCTACGTGCTGCAGAAAAAGTGCACAAGGTCCCGGACAACATCCAAGACTCTGGGGTGGTCGTCGATCAGCTGCAAGCAGGTGGTCAACCATCACACAATGCACCGCCACCACCTGGGTCCGCATCGGGGATCTACACGGGCATGGACACGAACGAGTGGTCACAGTAAACTATTAAGGTCAACAGGAACGTCACAAATCACGACACTCCTCCATGACCCGATGGTATGCATGTCCATATGCGTGCAGCACTGAAACGAATGCAACAAGTGCAAAAACAGTCATGATACAGACACAAACACACCTCGCACTCAACCACTCTCAAGCAAGGGGCGAAGCCCAACGTAACGAATGGCCACTAGAAACGTCCCGCGAGCCAGTGCATGCGTCAAGAAATCAGCACGTTGCATGTTAGTGCCAATCCATATGACGGAGATCACGTGTTGCTCCACCAGATCACGCACAAAATGATGCTCAACCGCAATGTTCTTTGTGCGAGCATGAAAAAGACTAGAGTTCTCTACAATGGCAAGAGCACTCTGGCTGTCGCAACAAAGCATAATGGCGGGCACTGACTAACCTGACTCAAAGAACAGGCGCTTAAGCCATACTGCCTCAACTACCCCTACACCCACGGTACCATACTCTGCCTCCGACGAGCTACGTGCAATGCAATCTTGCTTACCACTACGCCAGGACACAACGGTGCCACCGAGCAGGAACACGTAGCCGGTGCAACTGTGTCCATCTGGACTCCAGGCCCAGTCGCTATCCGTGTAGCCGTGAAGAACCACCAAACATTGCCGGCGAAAGGAGAGTCCGTGGCACGGTATGGAAACCACGTACCGCACCAATCGCATAGCCGGATGAAGGGCTCTAGCACGTGGATCCTGTAAAAACTGTGCAAGGAGGTTAACTGTAAAAGTGATGTCGAGGCGTGTGGTAGTGGCAAGGTACATCAAATATCCGATGAGACAGAGGTCGAAGGTCACATCTAATGTCTCCCCCAGCTTTGTGGGATCATCCACCTTTAGGGCATCCTACCCATCAGTTGTGAGAGGTGTGGAGGCCGTGGGCACTGCGCCAAGGAGGTCACTTAATCGCTCCCCCACAACACATGCGTATCACGCCTCATGCAAGAGAAGTGTCCAACGTCTATGGTCTCACACAATCTCCATGCCAAGAAACACCACTGCACGACCAAGATCCTTCATCCTATAGGTAGCGTGGAGGACCGCCTGGGCCTCCTTCACGGCCTCCATGGAAGGAGACGCAATTAGAAGATCTTCCACATAGACGAGGATGGCGGTGAACAGCTCAGGCGACCGTTGGATGAAGAGAGAGGGATCTGCCTCGCTTTGTATATATCCCACACGAGTCAAAGTGCATATAATCTCTTGGTTCTAACACCAACAAGAGTGCTTAAGTTCGTACAAGGACATGCGCAAACGCAAGACCTTGTCACTGTCCTCAAGGCCTGGTGGATGGGCCACGTAAATCTCCTCATCCATAGAGCAATGGAGGAACGCATTGCTCACATCCATCTGGTGCAGATTCCAGTGATGCTGAGCCACCACACCGAACACAGCATGAGCTGAGGTCATGCGGCCAACAGGGGTGAAGGTGTTAGTGTAATCAATGCCCTTGAACTGAGAATACCCCTTGATGACCAAGCGAGCCTTGTGGCATTCTAATGAGCCATCCGGCTTCACTTTCTTGTGAAAGACCCAATTGACCTGAATAGCCTTCCACCTTGGAGGAAGGATATTCGGGTCGATTAGCTTGTAAACTCCATGCTCTTGGATGGCACAACGCTCATCCTTGCACGCAGGATGCTAGGCTCTTACATCCTCTAATGAAAGAGCTTCCCTCAGTGCCCCCAGATCAGGGAGAGCTCTACGTGGCGAGTGTACATGCCTCGCAGCTGGGCCTCACGACCACAAGGTCAACTGCTGCATCACAAGCAATGCGAAATTTAGGAGTGACCAGATCGTACCCAAAAGGCCCCGTTGGATGTACCTGTGTGTGATTTGTGCGGACACTCAGGCCTAGGGCCTTTATGCCAGATCACTACTTGCAATGCTGCAAGTGGAGGGCCTAGGTGCAGGACCTGACACTCGCTGGACTTCGGAGACCAATGGTCAAAGACGACCACTGGGTTCACACGAGTAACCTGCGCTCGAGAGGCTCACCTTAGGCTCAGAGATAGGCACGACCACATGCGGTGAGGACTGAGGCAACGGGGCAGGTGATGTAGTGTGAGGAGATGCTAGTGAAATGACGGGAGGCAAAGGGTTGGGTGAAGCAGTAGGAGCAGGAGTAGAGGCAAGATCACACACAAAGGCAGGAGTAGTGGTGGACATAGGGAGAGAATTATGGGTACCTGTGGGATGCAAGGGAAGAGGGGCAGAGACAAGCTGGGATGGAGAGGTCTTTGGGTCGACAGCTATGATTGATGGGACATCAAGAGCCAAAGACCAAGAAGTGGAGGGGACTCGAGCTTACACATCAGCCGGACGAGAGGTGCTTGTAGGCCTAGGCTCCCCCATCCGTCAAGAAGCCTCACACATAGGAACGTGCGTGACACACATCAACATGATAGAGGTCAGGTCAGGGTAGATAAGGGCCTCAAAGAAGAGCGCGTTGTGGGACTCAACAATGCAACGGCGGGCGGGGTCCCAAAAACGTCAAGCCTCGAGGAGATGCCCACGAAGGCACACAAGCCATCCTACTAGGAGACCTTGGACCCTTGCTGGTCCTCCGTGTCCCACACAAAAGCCACGGATTCCCAGACACGAGCAAGACGCGGATCGGCACGGTGGCCAAACCAGAGCTCATATGGTGTAACGTGGTCTGGAAGGGGACCATGCGGGAGGTGGTTCGAGACCCACGTCATGCAGGCAAATCCTTCAAATATAAAGGACTTCGGGAGACGGCACTCAGATGGCATAGCACGAATCGCATCCTCCATGGTGCGGTTCGAGTGCTCAGATACACCGTTCTGCTGAGGAGTTGCAGGGGCAAAGACCCGGTAAGAAACTCCATGCTAGACAAAGAAACTGTCCATCTCGCCAAGAAACTCGCCACCGCGATCCAAGCGGAATACGTACAGCGTGTGGCGGGACTGACGCTCAGCCATCACTAGCCAGAGGCAAACCGCGAGAGCGACGTCACTATTCTGGCAGAGGCTGTAGACCCACCGCTTCAAAGTGACGTCATTAGTCAGAGTCACGACGATTGGCCCGGGTCGGACAAGGACTCGACAGGGTGAGGAACGAGAAATTCGGAATGAACCAACTCGAGAGGGTGAAGAGCTCAAGAATAGGAGTCAGGATAAGTGTAACAATGCATCTTATCCTGAGCGCATAACACACAATCGGTCTTGGGCTGCCTCTCGAAAGAGGCCGCGTCAAGACCGAGAGCGGGCTGTGTCCAAATGAGCTTCATCACCGTGTCAGAGCACACATGACACAAGCGACAATGCAGCAGTCGTTGGTGCTCAGCAGAGAGAACACGAGTGAAAAACACACAAGCAAGAGGGGAAGGGAAGCAAGAGGGGAAGGGGAGTAAGGAGAAGAAGAAATCCGCAGGACACAATACAGATCATCCACAACAAAGGCACGAACAAGAATGGTATGAGTATCAAAAACGGTCAGAGTCGCATAGTATGAAATGTGCTCCATAGAGAGTCCCATCAGTCTGCACGCACGCACAGAAAGCAAGCTGAGCTCAAGGTCAGGCACAAAAAGCACCTCAGAATGATACCACGGACAGGGGCCAGACGGACCATCAAAGAAAACAACCCCAACACCCTGGACAGGCAAGGACTGACCAGAGCTGGCAAACAAAACAAATAGATGGAATAGGACCAAGGACAACGAAGTCACTACGAAGACGGGTCATGTGGTGAGTGGCCCCAGAATGCATGATCCAAGTGACACCATGATCACGACCGGATGATGTCACTATGCAACGGGCAATGGAACACTCGGCCTTAGACGGGCGCTGAGCAACAAGTGAGGAGGAGCGTCGAAGAGCACAAAGGTGAGACTCATGAATCCAATCAGTACTGTCAAGCCCATCATCATCACATACTAGCTGTGCCCCCTACACGAGTCATCACGAGCAACGAGAATAGATGAAAAACAGTCTGTAAACCACCCGGCTATGACAACACACTGGCACATCTGTGAAAACGAAGCGCGAGAAGGTGACGGAGCTCGGCGATGGTACAGTCACGTGGGTCCAAGTCGCCACTGCTCCCCCGTGGGGGAGTGTGAACTTCTAAGGTCGTGGTCGTCGCGAGACAAGAGGCTATGCTGCTCATTGCAGATCGCTGTGCGTGTGTAGCCCGAACACCACGAGTCATCCGCGTCCAGTCGAGAGGCTGTTGGCACTCGCTCTAGCAATGAGCGCCTCCATAATTGTAGTAGTGAACAGTCATCCATTGCTACTGCCTAGTGACTACTGATGTTGCAACTATTGTCGGCCAAAACTACGCCTCTTTTTCCCCTTCTTCCCCACTGCTGTTGCTTCCACCCCCTACGTCTGAATCCGGGTAATCAGGGTGGAAGGGGAAGAGGGGGATGTGCCAGAGGATGGAGAAGCGGACTGCGAGAGGGGCATTGGTGGTGACATGATGACCATTGCAGTAAGGGGACTCTCCTGATGGTCCACGGTTGCCTCACGGGCGGAAGTCACCTAGAGGAAAAGCTGATGCTCCAAAGGAAGAAGCTGAAGGGAGGTGAAGAAGGGCTCAACCACGGCGTTGCCAGACCCCAAGAAGATGTCTACATGCTCGATACGAACTCCGAGCATGATCGTGTGGAGTGCCCACAGTTGTGTGCCTCCTGAGGTCCCAAGGCGCGTGTAGATGCGCACGGCCTGCCGCCGGTAATCGGCTGCGGGCTCGGTAGGTCCATTGCGAAGGAAGTGAAATGCACGAATGTGAGCCACGCGGGTGGCGTGCGTCTCTGCAGCAAGTAGGGACAATGCCAGGTCCCGGCCCTGACGTGGATCAGCACCCGCACCTGCGTTTGACTCTCCAAGGAACGAACGGAAGTCCAAGACAGTCTCGCTGGGCATGGCGTAATGGAGTCCGCGCATCGCCTTGGCCGCTGTCACAACCTGAACGTAATCCATAACGTGGTACGGACTGTGAGAGGAGGGCCATAGCCCCTATGAAATGGCCCAGACCTAGAAAAAGATCTCGCAACAGTCGAAGCCGTTCTTGTTGACATGTAATGGGGGTGGTGTCTCAAAGTCCTTGGGTTGTCCCTCTGTAGGGAGAGCAATCACTGGCTGAGAAGGACGAGGGATGGGGAAGACACCGAGACGAGGAAAGTTGCTGGGGTAGGGATCGTAGAAGGATCGGATCTCCGGGAAACGGGAGTCAGATGTCTGTGGGGGCTGAGAACTCATCCGAAGCTGACGGCGACGCTCCTAAAGCACGTGAGTCTCGCTCTCGTGAGCGTCATCCTCCATACCTTGCATGTTAGGGTCCTCATCCCAAGGATCAAGAGGTGGTGGGTCGTGTCTTGCTCCTGTCATCGGTGGAGATGTTGACTGCTGTGCAGAAGGTATGACACCGTCGACTCCCTCGAAGGTCTACCGTGGGGCCGTGGACTGACCACGAAGAAGCTCGGTGAGCGTACGGATGGCGTCAGTCTGCTTCTGCTACAAACGATGCATCTCATCCTGATGACTACGCAGGTCCTCAATAGATTGCGAGCGTGGGCTCATGACCCTTGAGAAGAGGAACACGGATCTAGTGGTCCTTTGCCCTTGCCACTGACCGGAGCCATGTCGGCGCTCAGTGGACTGGGATGTCAAACTTGTCGTATTTTAGAACCGTCAGTGTTTCTCGAAGAGTTGGAACGCTAGCAATGTTTGACTTTCTTACCCAAAAATTTGACAAGGCAAGTGCTGACGTCAGCAGGGGTTTGCCGATATTTGCATGGACCTGAAGACGTTAGCAAGGGAAAACATTGACGTATGAATTGTTTTTTTTACCGACCCTCCCTGTTGTCCCGCTTCGCAGTGGGCGAATGCTCCGCACCAGTCGGGCGGAAGCTCCACATCCGCTCCGAATCGGCTGCTACTACTGTTACACCTGTGCTTGCAACAGTATCCATGCAGTTGATTGCATAGCTATGGCAGCAGCTGCGCGCTGCTACTATGTTGCAGCGCTACTACGTGCTACTACTGCAGCGCGCCTTCAGCTACGATGGTATTGCTTCTATTACGCTGACGTTGCTTCTGATGATATTACTGATGCGTGCTAGTGCTGTTTCTACTCAATGCTACTGCTGCTGCGCACTATTGCTTGCTGGTGGTGCTGGCTGCTCACAGCTTGCAGCTCACTGCTCGCCGCTCGCTGCACACTTCTTACTCCTCCTGCTGCTCCTATTGCTACCCGCTGCCGCCTACTGCAACTGCTGCCTGATGCTGTTGTTGCTAGCGCTAGCAACAACTAGCGGCGGTAGCCGCTAGTTGCCTACAGTGCCAGCAGCTGCTAGCGTTTACCGCCTACAGTAGTTGCCGCTTGCTGCTGTTATTGCTAGCGACTGCTACTGGTGCACTCTCACGTGCTGAAGGAGGGTGACGTTGGCAGTGGTTGGATGGCATTGACAAGTCCCAGTGAATCGGCTGTAGCGGTGACGCTCACTGCTGCTGCTCTGCTTTGCCGCGCAAATCAGTGAGAACTGTCTCGCCGCTCTGATACCATAAGAAGATGTGTGGAAGCTTCCTAGCAACACAGTCGCTGACTAGGCGTCAATGCCTGGTTAGACGATGATGAGTGTCATAGGTCGTACACACAACAGCAAAAGTTTGGCTAGGAGACACAAGTCAAAGTGTTAGAATGATTCACTACCATTGAGAGGTCCACAACATAAAACCTGCTGCGACGCACGGGGGGGGGTATCACACGCCACAGTGCAAGGTGTTTCCTAAAACCGGCCCAAAAGCACTCACCGTAGACAAGTCAGAACGCTACACTGTCTGATTCTAAACGTGTAGAATCTCAAGCCAGACAGTACGGCTGATGACATGCAGGTGGTCCACCACACGACGACGCACCGGCGTCACCTGGGTCTGCATTAGGGACATGCACGGGCATGGACATGGTTGAGTGGTCACAGGAAACTGTACAGGTCGACAGGAACATCACAAATCACAATAGAAACAATGGTTTTGGGTCAGTCTTGGGACAAACTGACGTTACTGTGTGAGTCACGAGCCGTGCACCGTGGCATGTATGTATGATGTGTACTTGTTAGTTGTCATCGCTATGCGCATGACTAAGCTATTGGAGCTTTATGAGACTTCGCGCGTCTTCCTAGCCTCACCTTTGGTCTTTCTTGCATCTGCTTGCTTGCTCGTGTGCCAGCTCACTAGATAGTGTCGCCACATCAAGAGCAGCAAGGTCAAGAAGATTCCTTGCAATTTCGCTGTGCCTCCCCCCCCCCTTTGGGTACAAGTGGACGAAGGGACATAGTACATCACCGAGGACATCTTCAGTCATCGACAAAGTGGCAAGACAACGGAATATCTTGTTGCGTGCCTCAGCTACGAAGTCGTGCACAATAGGTGGGAACCCTACGACAACCTCCGCAACGTCTATGATCTAATCGACGGGTATCGTTACCATCACCGGGCTCCATCTGTAAGCGCGCCAGGATGTCGTGGCTGAAAATGGGGGAAGTGTTACATACCTCATGTACACGAGTCCTTGAAATTTCCGAGATCTCAATTTTTGGTCTGACTTTCGAGGGCAATTCGGCCAACTACCCTTGCCCTGATGCGTTCCTTCTTGTACGTTCTGACAGCTTCAACCACTTTCAAGAATTGTGGACAGAAGTGTCGCGATCCTTTGCTCGACTTCTCGACACATCGAGATTCAGAAAGATGCATCATGCATCTTCACCGTCGATCTTTGAAGCCCCCCGATTCCTTGGCGGAGCTTCTCGATCCGACCACTTACGACACGACTGCGCACATGTTGCTCGAAGATCGACCAAACGACCCTAAATAAGTCTCATTTGTATTTCAAAAGTTTTATGTACCCTATTACCGGCTAAATTCGGATAAAAATTCATTCCCCTTGGGCTCGACCCTGTTGCATAATTAGGTTGCCCCCTTGTAGCGAATGTGCTGAAATTCCTTCTAAAATGAGTTTTGAAAACAAGCAAGCTCAATTCATGGCCGCACAAAGCTCTAAAAGAGGAAGAGGCCAGAAAATCGGACCCTGATGGCTTGATTTCAGTCTTTAGCATACATGTTTGACCCAGAATCCTTAACATTTCTGAGTTTAAGAGACACATTATTCCATGAGGCCTTGTAGAGAGTGTGCAAAATTTCGGCCCCAGTTGTTTGAAATAAACCAGAAAAAATACTTGGAAAATGACTTTTTGAGTTTAGGCGGCAATACAGTATGTGTGTGGTTGTTTTGACACTTGTTGTTGAAGTACACTCACCCATAATTACAAATTGCTCGTGTCCCAAATTTTCAAACCTCTTTCTGCCTTGTAACTCATGCATGTTCACCATCCGCGCTCCGTTCAGCATAACACTACGTTCCTCTCAGCGTAAGAATCCTTTTGAACCATGGAAGTACCACTGGACATAACAATTCTGATGATGATAGATATGTAATACAGCGCAGAAAGTAGGATATGTAAGTAAGACTTCCTGGCAAAAAGCAGCTTAGCAGGTAGCACGGCGGCGAAGCTGGCCAGATCTGCAGGATTTCCGCCAAAGACGGCCAGATTGATTCAAGTTTGGCCGTAGACGTAAGACAAACACGGCCGAACATTTTGTCACAGCTGGATAAGCTTGAGAAAGTTCTTTTCCACCCTGCTCATTCAGTGGTCGGTGTCCATTAATGTAGAAGAAACGGGACGTTTTGTCGTGAAATTACGACTACGAGGGCTCTGTACAGCAAACAACGGGTGCGGCAGGTAAACGCTGGAATCTATCGTCGAACGCTGTCGGACACTCCTTTGCACCTTTTGTGAGAGGACTTCCTTCTTACCACTGTAAATGTTGTCGCCGGTCGAAAAAATGGTGCAGGCGGTCAGGTCCAGAGTAAGTTCTCCCAGTCGCGAACGCACATAGAGTAACCATCGAATTTTAGACGTGATTGGTGGAAGGTTAAGATTGTTGAGCTGACTCTGTTTGGCCAGTAGTAAGCCTTGTGGGGCCCGCCAAGATCGTTGAACAACAGGAGCACGAGGTCCATCCGGACGGGACAACATTGGAGGGCCGAGCCAGGCTACGTGGACGACTTTAAGGCTTGAAGACCGCGGACAGGACCGACTGTCCATCGCTGGAATCTATCATGGAGGCCCAACAACGCATTCCAGCGTTTAGCAGCCGAAACAACGAATTTCTGACAACTCACGAAATAAAGACAATTGAAAAACTTAACTGATCACGCCAGAGAGGTTGGTAGACGAAGAGGTTTGTCCATGCCCATACAGCCAGGGGCCACACATGGCCAGATGCGTGAAATGGTTTTCCACTTTCGACAGGACTCGTTCATCTATGAGTACTGCCTCGCTGATTAACGTACATATAGATATTTGGTTCATCCGACGTCTGAAAACGACATACGGTGTGCGTCGCTGAGAGAATTATGACGTCGAAGTACATACTTCCTTTTCCCGATTTCTGCCCCAACGGGACATAACAACGCTTCAGATCAAGCGAACGACGCAATTGCCGAAAGAGAGAGTCCAATGTGCGATCCAGGCTCTATTCTTTTCCAGTGGCTGAAAAGAAGTGCAAACAAAGCATTTCTTGCTTTGCCCAGATCGAGAAGTAGCGACAAACGTCGTCCATCCGTACTCCTCATTCAAAGCATAACGAACAATACTTAACAGGTGTCCCGATGGATGAACCGTGAAAGTCGAGCATCGCTGTCCTTAGCCCAGTAGTTTGTCCATGTTCGCGATGCAGGAGCTGCCGTACATGCATTTAAAATACTGCGTATTTATTTCCTCTACTCGATACTTCTAAACGTTGCCATATGGTACATCAGTCTGGCCCGAACGCCTCCTTTCAATTGTAAAACGGTTGCGCTCCTTCATTGAAAATGAGCACCTCTCGTCAAACTGAAAGAATCCCTTTCCTCGTGTCGACGATAAGCAGGATCGAATCCAAATTCACGCGCGGATCATAATCTTGTTGTTTCCACAGTCACACTGCCGGCCTCTTTATTGTTGAATTCATGTGCTTCGCTCTCTTTTGAGAGCCGCTGCTCGCTTTCGCAATCATAATCATTGTCCATAGCTCGAGAAAAAGCAGAAGAAGTAGAAAACAAGCACACGTGCACTCGCACTTCCACATATAAACTTAATTATTCTCAGCGAAGGGCACAAAGATATAGGGAGGCAGTGTGCAAGAAATGCACATAATTTTCACACACAAGTTGCCCAAGCCAAGACACCCCCTGAAAACAAAGCAGATGGTCAAATCGGCATTCTCGCTGTTTTCTCTCCGAGTGCAACCAAATATGTATTTTCATCAACTGACGATGGTCTCATTACCATACTGACTTCGATTTATTGTAACAAACACAGTTTCCCTGGTGTACAATTTCATTCATGTCAGATTATCAAATTTTCCCTTTTAGTTAACATATATCTAAAAGAATTGGCAAAATCTTGAATATTGTTCATAGACAAATTTGAATCCACTCATAATGTACATGTGCTTATCAATCGAGGATTTTGTGCTCCTCAACACCAATATGCTTGTCGTAAAAGATCCCCTTTCAATTATGCAACAAGAGATGTGGGTAGTTCCCATTATACAAACTTCCCTGCATGTGCTATTCGTGCTGCAAACTGGGGCAGCCCTCATGTAAGAGATCAGGCTTACCAAGAGTCCCCTAGGCAAGACCAATTGTTTGTGAGAGGGAGATGCAGGTTGCACAAACAAGAATTACAAAAGAAAATAAAGGTTTGCAGAGAATGCAAATTTCTAAGTAGACTCATGAGTGAGAATCTACATTTTCAAAGAGTTCTTCCAATCCCTTATATACCTCATTTAGCCACGAGAGCAGTGAGATACACTCTCTCAAATTTTACCCTCAAGCACAGTCTCCTATCATAACAAGATCAGCAACAGTCACATTGTCCTGTATGATAATTATGTCTCCTATGGCCTGCATGGTCAGTAATCATGCAGTGGTCCTTCCTTAAAGTCTCATAAAGAACCTCCAAGTGTCTCTCTTCCTTGAAGGCAGCTCTCAGCCGTCCTTGCATTTGCCTTTTGTCTTTTAAGTGCTCTTGTCGTCAATTGAATCCGACCCATGATCTCCAAATTTTGAAGATCCCTATCTCATTCAAACAAACTCTGAATTGAGTTTTTTATATTGCATTGCAACCTGTACAACATCCGTTAAGAAAGTTTCATGCTATATGTTTTTTCTAAAGCAATATTTGTTTTCACTTTCTGACACCCTCATCTCCATCATTGAGCACTCATCCAAGAGCGCCTTTCATTAATTGCCCAATTTTAAGAAAACCAATTTATTTTTTGACAAAAATATAGTCTTAAGATTTTGACTTCAGCCATCTTACATGCAACAAAAAATCTTTTTCTTCACACCAGCTCTTACTATATGGGGTCATTTTGAGAGCATTACAAATCAAACATTTATGGGTGCCACATAAAGAAAGATTTTTTGGTAAAAATACATAAATTATTGTTTCATTAAGTTGTAGTACATTATTGATAGGAAGAAAAATAAAGGAGAATAATAATGGTAGAAAAAAAAGAAAAAAATGCATGAAGATAACACAAAGAAACAATATCCATAGCTTTTAAGCTAAAACAAGCTAATGCATTACACTAAGCATGATGATTGTTTCAAAGATTAAGATCGAGATAAATTGATAGATAACATTAGCAGTGGGGGACACCCTCGCAATACTAGATCTCATTGGACATGCTAGTCGTGACCAATATTTCAAAGACCATCAAATAAAACCACCTAGAACCATAATGTACCACTCTTGTTGCTATTTTTCTTGAGTTTCTTCACTGGTATTCAAACATTTCAAGCAATGAATCCAATAAATACATCCTAAGTTTATTTGGGTGGTGTGGTGATCATTCGTTACTGACCTTTGTTTTCTATTTAGGTTCAATCTTCATCTACTCAGGGATTTTCATATTGATCTATGCTTATTACTAGTTTGTGCTTCATCCTTCACATCTTGTGTAATGTTATCTCCTTTAATTTACACACTATGTTAAAAATGTAACTTCAATGGCATACTTTATGCCTGGACAAGGTAAACATCTTATTTGCTAGTCATTTGGCATCGATATCTCTCCTTAACTAAAAATCTACCTTAGGAATTGGTACCTCTCTTTTTTCCCACCCATCCTTGGGTAATTTTACATTTCCTCTACATGATCTTGTCTTTTAGTGAAAATGACTCTCTTCCTTGCACCCTCCCTTAAACATCATTGTCTCCTCTTTCCCCACTTATCCCTTATGATGTGTGGCTTTTTCCCCATAACCCATTTGTAGGTTTGTTTACTTCTCCTTTCCTTACACCTCCATTAAAGGAATAAATTTTCACTTCCCTTCAAATCCATTATCAAAAGATGTCCCTTATCTTTCCTCAACATTCATCCTTAGATGCCATTTCCTCATTTTCCTCGCAAACATGTTTCATTTTTGGCACCTTTAATTTTAATCAACCATCCTTAAGAATACTTCTCTCTCCTTTATCATCGCAAATTGTTACACATGATTTTCTCTTATTTCGAAGACACATTTTAAGCGTTAATGCCTCCTTCTCAAAACCCATCCTCACATATTGATTACTCTAGGTTTTGAACGAGCGAAAGAGACACTCACACAAATTGGAATTTACGTTTAATTTAGCATGAAGGAAAGATATATTCAACACACTATCCAACATAAAGGTAACGGTAGATGTTAGGGCATTCATTACCATTTATATACCACTATCACCATACTTCTCCCGTCCAATTGCTTTGCCACACAAACTTCCTACCACATACATATTGTTTCTTAATTGAATAGCTGAAGGCAAACCTTGTCTCCATGCAAACCTTCAAATCATGCACACCTCACCTCAGAATACATCTCAAACTAATACACATGGGTTTGGTATTTAGATCCAACCACACCCTTGGAGGGCAAGCTGTAAGCACATTGCACCAATAAAGATAAATAAGAGGAGAAGACAATCTATTACATAAACTTTAGGCTTGTTGTATTCAAGGAATTCTCCATTTATTTCACCTCACAAGGAAAAGAAAGGAATGCTATAAAAGACTTTTTATCTTTGGCTACCTTACCAAAACCACATGACATGTAGTATCATGCTACAACATGACATAATGCAACATGCCATTACATAACATGCAACAAAAAATGGAATTATGACTCATGTAACACACCATGACATGAAATGAAACACCACTCCAAAAATGAGACTCCATAACATGCAATAACATGACATACCACCACACAACACAACATTAATTCTATGTGCATGTGGGAACATGTCATGCTACAGTGAGGTTTTGCATGGGGCAACATGACATAGTGTAACACACAATGACACCGCACAACACAACACGTTACAAGTGTCACAATGTTACACGTTACTTCACTATCCTGAAAGGAAGTAATTGTGCAACACAATATTTCATAACACAACATGGTGTGGAACATCAATGTCCTGAGATTGGAAATAAAGTGTAATAAGAATACACCACCACAAGAACTTGTGCCAAATGCACGAGACATTCATATTAAACAAAAAAGATAATAGTACATGATTTTAACTTGTAACTTGAGAAATGTTTACACACAATTTTCAATGAGGATACTTTAAAAGGGGTTACATTGTTTTTTACCCATATCTAACCAATTTTCCATATTCTTTCCCCTTGTTTTGGGTTACTTCTCACAAAGAGCAATTCCTCATGCACTTTGGGTACGTTCTAAGATTCACCAATAACTGACGACCACAATTATATAAAATCCTACACAATGAGAAAAGGAGAGAGAGAGAGAGAGAGAGAGAGAGAGAGAGAGAGAGAGAGAGAGAGAGAGAGAGAGAGAGAGAGAGAGAGAGAGAGAGAGAGAGGTAGAGAGCAATAAAAGAGGGAGAGAAGATAAATGAGATGGAGGACAAGAAAAGAGAGATAGAAGGGGTGGCATTGGATGGATATAGGGTAACATATTACGTAACATGACAAAGATGGCTGGAAAGGCATACATGGAATGAGTAACATTTATAAGGAATGAAAACATCTTTTGTCAAGACATGGGTATTTCTTGGCACATTGCATTGGTATTGCTTACAAAATTCAGTTTTTCCTATCCTTCTACTTGTTTCATCTCTTCAAAAAGTTCTATTGTTCGATTTAAGACACAAAAAGGGAGGATTTTCTCAGAGATTTAGTGGTTTCCTTAATCAGATATTTTGTATTGACACATGTTGCATTGATGACCATTTCAACTTGTGAAGTTGAAGAAGCAAGATTCAGATTTTTTAATGGGATAGAAATTTTGAGCCTAGGTTTATTGATTGGGGTATCAATCCTACCTTTTGATTGTCATTCTACTTGTTCTCAAGTGAGATTGTGGTTGCCAAGGATGGTGATGAAGAAGGAGCTGAAACTAGAGTTAGCTAATTGATAGATTGTTAATTTTGCACTCAAAAGTTCAATCTACTTATTCATTTTATTTTTCATGAATTCACAAACCTAGTTTTTCCGAAAATAACTGAATATAATATGATGCAATGTGTGGGAAAAGCATGTTTTTTTAATATCCACTGTCCTGTGGTCTAGGGATGGAAAGACGACTTGGGATAATTATGAAAGCTTAGCTTGTGACAAATATGCAAGAGGGAGAACACCTAGGAAAATCCTAGTCGCATTTCATCTTAATTAGGTGATATGAATCACATAAACAATAAGAGTTCACAATGTGACGTAAGTAAAACTTCACCGTCATGGAATCGAAATTAGATACATGTTTCCGTAGTTTTATGTGTCTTGAAGCCTCCGTGTGATAGGGAGGATTTTATTGTGGATGCAAAAAATATAAAACAATGATGATAAATTAAAGTAAATTATATGTTTGAGAGTTTTATTCCACTAAAGAAACATCCCTCTATTTCTTAAGTACCACCTTGTTAATTCCTCTCTTCATTTCTTCTTTGCAAGTGCTCAAGAGTAGTAGGTCCTCATTACGAACTTGTTTAAACTTTATTTGCTATAAGTCTATTGAATCATTGAAGGATATATTTAAGGATTATAGTGGGATTTCAGTGAATTTTGAAGAGAAAATTCTTATGTTAAGATATTTTATTTTCTTTCATTAACCATGGGAGGTTTCAAAGAAACAAAACAAGAGAATTTATCGGAAGTTTATCATTAAAGAAAACATACTTTAGGTAATCAAGCAAGAAATGCACTAGATTTGAAAGCATGGTAAAGCATCATCTCTCACATAAGGAGGTTCTACTCCACACCGTAGTTACAAAAGAAAAGTGCCACACACTAAAGGACATAAGTGAAAACATGTGGGAATCTAGTTTTTGTCCATGAATCCTTCATAATATCATCTCCCTTGATAAAACAAACATGCGTGATTCCAGTGACATGCTTCATCTCTTAGCAACAACATGGTGATGGTGGTAAGGATGAATGTGCGTGTTTGGTGTTTACCCCATATGAAATGTAGGTCCGTTTTTGAGTAGATATCATAAGGCCACCATCACTTAGCTGGACTTGCAAATGCACCAAGGTTTGACTGTACATGTGTTCATGTGTGGATGTTTCTACATTATCCACTTTTAGACTAAGGTAATTGCATGTGGATGCCAAGCATGTAGGATGAGATGCATGATCACCACATCCAAATTAGAACACACATGCTGTTGTAGCAAAGCTACACCATCTCATGAATCCACTCCCAATGGTTGGTCGTAAATAGGAGCAATGCATTTTCATCAATGAGCTTAGACCTATTCCTCCCATGAGAGTTACACTTCTTGCTTTTGTTTCTACGCCTAAGTCTTTTTTGCATGGATGTCCACGATCTTGTATTCAACCAGAGCATACACATGGTTGGAACTATGTATGATTTGGAAGACAATATTGTTTTCATTAGAAACAACGAGTGGCTTGATTTTGTAAATGTTGGTGTTACATAGATAGATTTCAAGGACATGGTGTTATGAATAAAAAAATTGCTTTTTTGGTAATTGTAATTCATCTCCAAGACCACCCTACCACTTTTATTATTGTTTCGAGTACCTTTATTCTACTAAACGTATCAGCCACAAAATGCTCTAGCTTGATAAAAGTATGGCAAGAAATGTCATAACAATTTTGTTTGTGTATTTGTTTTTCAAATGCGACTTTTGCTTGCAATCAATGCTTGGTCAAAACATTTTTAATGTCTGCTTGAGTATGTTCCTATGATAGTAACCATTCCATTCTGTATTGTACCAACATATATCTTTTACATTTTGAGATATACTTGTAAAGAATTTGTGGTCGTGGATGTAAACACTTTGTCCTTCCATTTGTTTTAAGCATGGTGATAACCAGTTCTTGTATGTGCACTGGACGTTAGGAACACAGTGTGTGGCTTGGAGATGTCTCATAAAACTACAAAGTGTCTTGTAGTAAATCATGGCAATGTTAGTGGTGGAGAAACATATATGAATGAAACAAGTTGTTATTCATATTGTCATTCTTGCATGATTATGGTCTTCTTTTGCATCAAAAGGACGTCTTCTGAGGTAAAAACTACAATGTTATGACCATCATGTCCATTTTGTTTTCATTAAGCTTCTTCAAGTTAGCATTATCAATGTCATTCTTGTTTTCATAACCACTCAAGTTCGATTCAGTGTTATGGTCATTACTTTTGACAGTAATGGGGATGTCATCCTTTTACACGAATTAAGAAAGGACTGGTTATTCACTCGCACTTTGCCATGGCAGATATCAGTTAAAGGCACACTATCAATAGAGGCTTCATCATCTTTGACCTTTTCCTTCTTCTTGTTCTTGTCATTTTGAAGATCACAAAATGTAATTTAGTTGCATGTTAGTGCATGTTATTGCTAATTTTGTTCTTTATGCCACTACTAATGTTATTACTTCAAGTGAATGTGATTATCCTCATCATATCTTAAGAAATGACATCATTTACACATGGTTGATGAGAGATATTGGGTAAGATGTAGAGGACATGCAGAATAATGCTTTAGAGTAAATTTGAGGACATGACCAATCGTGTATCCTCATCATAGCCAACAAAAACGTAAAATGGTGCCAATTTTTTAGTGTAATCATCGACAAGTTTTAAACCTTGTGCTTCCTATTCAAAATTATCAAAAAAGGTATAAAAAGATGAGGAGCTTTGTAGATAGATTCAGAAACTCAACACATGTGCTTCTTTTGGGAGACCATTTACAAAATGCATTCTTTCCTTATGCCTAAAAACGTTAGTGTGATCTAGGATGACAAATTGCACACTTATGGATGCCCACGTTATTCTCAATGGACAATGTTTATTATACACAATCTAAAATCATAACAACATCATCACAAAAAAATGTGTGATCAGAGGGCTATAACTCCCACATCTTGATTTGGGCATGAGTTAGAATTTTAGGAAAAATGATGGAAAGGAGGCTGTTAGAAAGTGACAAAACAATTTCTAAATAAAAATAACATTGCATAGTAGTTACATGAATAATGGATTGCAGGTTACTACACACGTTTCGGAACTAAGTTCTGAGTCCTTTTGAGTGAGATGAATTTCCAAAGTTTTGAGACCATGGGTCAGGTTCAACTGACGACATCAACACTTTTAGCAACAAAGGCATCAGTTATTAGCTTGTACAGCTTCTAGCGGCCTTCAAAGGAAAAATAAAGATGTAGATCATCCAGGAGACTTTAAGAAAGGACTATTTCACAATTATTGGGCGTGCACGCCGTAAAAGACATAATTCTCTTGCATGATAATGTGACTGCCGCTCATCCCACCAGTATATGAAAGTGTGCTAGAGGGTGAACTTTGATAGAGTGTATCTCAGTGCACCCTCGGCCAAACGAGGTATACAAGGAATTATAAGAAATCTGTGAAAATGACATTTCTCAATAAAGATTCTAGTTAGAAATTTGCATTCACCAAAAACCTACATTTTGTTCTATTATTTTTTCTCAGTGCAATATTGAACTCCCTCTTATAAACAAAAAGGTCTCGCCTAGGTGGCTATTTGTGATTCTAATCACCTCCATGAGGGTTGTCCAAGTTTGCATCACTCATATCAGAGATAAAAAAAACTTTGCCATATCCTTGAGAAATTCTTTGCACCCTGATGTGTGAGAGAGTCGTTTGTGGGGTCAATACTGTATTACCATGACGACATCAGCTTGTATGGTGGCCGGCAACAACATCGTTGAGTTGGAAGGGTAGAATATTTTCAAAAAAAGCAACATCATGAAGATGGTCCTCATGAATAAGGGAATCTACATCCATGTGAGTGAGGAGAAACAAGCTCAATCCTCTCTCTCACTTGGTGAGGCCAGCATCCACCACCAGAAGCATAACCGGAAACTTGCCACCATTTACCTCTATCTCAGTGAGCGACAGCAACTTTGTGTTTGTGGCATCTTCACGCCAATGGAGGTTTAGTTGAAGCTTAAGATTACATATGCATTCAAAACAATCCTTATGAGCATGTAGTTGCGTCTTCGCCTTCACATTGTGAAGATGATTGAGTCAAAATCCATGATTGACTACATCAGCATGGTCAATTCTCATTGTTTCCCTAGACTAGCGTGGCGATGAGCTCTCCCGCAACAGTGTGGAGGAGACCCTCTTGTTTGAGGAGCGGCAAAAGGGAGAGGAGGGCAAAATTGGACTGTACATTGCTCTTATCACAAATTCTGGTCATGGAGGTGGTGTATACCAACTAGGAGCAACGATGAGGGAGGGAAGGAGGGGAAGTACAACAGAAGCAAGAAGAAAAGCCATTGGATGCGCAAATGTTGGAAGAAGAAGACAGATCTTGCAATTGTAGTGGGATTGGGAACGTACTCAGTCGCTTTTGTAAACAAAACCGATTCGCAGATTGGATTTGTGACATCTTGCATGTCTTTGACAACTCTACTTTGTTTAGGATCCTCAACCCGAAAGCTTCGTGGCACATGATGTAGCGTTAAGGGTGGTTTTTTTTTCTACACCGCCTTTCAACCTTGCCAGGTGTACATGGTGAACATCCATGTGCAAATGGCATTCATGGAGGGGTAGATTGTGTTTTTTGCTTTGGTTGAGGGCAATCACATGGAACATTATGTGAAGGGGGTGCTCCATGTTTCAGGGCTGGCAGCTAACCTTTTCTCTTTTTCTTCTCTCATTTGTAGATGCATGGAGGTTTGATTTTTGAAAGATGGCTTCATGATCTCTACTTGTGCATGCTGTGTGCTTGCAAAAGTGGACAAGGAGGACGCTATTCATTGTTTCTTTGTGGCATCAGAGAAGGAAGCCGACTCAATGTTGACGGTGAGGGAGGGAGAACACAACATTAACATTTGGTAGTACTAGCTTGGTAACCTCAGTTTTGGATTATCTCAATGCAATATTCGTTGTATTGAGCTCAAGGGGGAGAACGAGCTTGGTGCATCGGTTGGTGAGAGCTACATTGAAGGGAAGGAAGCTCGCTCTCCTTCCACCAAAGAAGGGAAGGCAGTGGCTGAGTTTCTCTCACTCATTCACTTTGACTTGTTGGTTCCATGCCATCATAGTCCTTGTCTTGCAAGTTGTACTTTATCATTTTCATCGATCATAGGTCAGGGAAAAGGTGGCCGGAAAGCATGTTTATTTTGATGCTTTCAAGGTATTGATTGTTGTTGCACAAAGTAAGGGTGCTATGTGGTTGAAGGTGCTTTACACCAACAGTGGAGGAGAGTACCTCTCCAATGAATTTTGTACCTTCTCAAGCGTCGCGGGATCAAGAACAAGGTAAACCCTGTATGATTACCTTACGTGAATGGTGTGGCTGAACGTGCAAACCGCACGTTCATGGAGAGTGTTTGCAACATGCTCCAAGCCGCGGAGCACAAGGCAACCTTTTGGGTAAAAGCGGTAAACACTTTCGCGTACATGTTAAACATGATTCCGACGCGCATTGTGTAGATAATGACATCAGAGGAGGCATGGATAAGACGCCAAAACTGACACACATGAAAGTCTTTGGGTGTGGTGTATTTGTGCACGTTCCTGGCGGTAGCTGTAACAAGCTGGACACAAAGTTGGTGAATTTTGTCTTCCTCGCTCACAGTACCATGGAATACAAAGTGAGATCATCCACAACCATGACATGGTCTTCTAAGAGGATGTGAAGGGCTGGACTTGGAGCCCTTTTTCTGTAGTTTTGCTTTCTTCAACACTTGGAACGAAAGTGGGAAAAGAACTGGTAGCAGAAGATGACACGCGGTAGATGGCTGTGATAGCGGCAGTGACAAGGAGGTGGAAGGAAATGAGAAGGAGAAGGAGCCAACAACCGTTTTTGATGAGGAGGAGTACTCAAGCAACGTACTAAAGCTACCATGTCAACTTGCATGCATAAAAAAAGGTATGAAAGACAGTGTGGAGCAACCACGGTGGTTCTTGTGGCTCAAAAAGAAGCATATGTAACAAGGGGAGCAACTAAACCTGTGTATCGTTCCACCACCAACCAAGTCATCTAACTTCAAGCTCCTCTTCTCACCGTTGCCGATGACCCACCCACCTTCACAATTGCCATGCATAATGCGAAGGTAATAGATTGTCATGGCGTAGCAGACAAGGAGTGAGGTGGGATCATGAAGAATGGCACCTTGACCCCTAAGGAAGCTCCACGTACCAACCGAATGATCAAGTGCCGGTGGATCTTCAGGAACAAGCGCAGTGTAGATGGCAAGGTGCTCAGGTATAAAGCACGACTGGTTGCAAAGGGGTATGTGTAGACAAAGGGTGTGGATGAGAATTCAACATTTGCACCAGTCAAAAAAATTCCATCAATCCAAGAAACCCTCACTCTTGTTGCTGATATATACAGGGTAGTTAACTAAATACATGTGAATTGTTCATTTCTAAATGGTGACCTCAAAGAGGATGTGTACATGCAATTGTGGAAGAAGGTAAGGAGAATTTGATGTGCAATATTGTGGAAGAAGGGAAGGAGAATTTGATGTGCAATATTGTGAATGCCATCTACTCCTCGGAGCAAGCACCGCATGCATTGTACCACACGATAGACAAATGATTAGCTCGCCTTGGTTTTATGAGCAGTGAAGGTGACCATGTAGCATATGGGCACATGCAAGAGGCAATCCAACTCATCATCTTGCTCGATGTTGATGATCTACTCATAGTTACTGACTCCAAGTATTGTTCGGATGATGTGAAGCAATCCCTTGCTACCAAGTTCGAAATGAAATTCATGGAAGAGCTTAGTTGCTACCTTAGCCTTTAGGTCTAGAGAAACCGGTAGGAGAAAAATTTGGAGTTGTAGAGCAGGTACATGAGCGAAAACATTGTAGGTCATAACACCATTGGAAGTGGGAGAGAAGATGAGCATAATGCGGTGTCCCCATGACGTGTAAGAGAGTAACCACATGGAAATAGTGTCTTAGAAAGAAGCAGCTGGGAGCCTCATGTATGCAGCAATAATTAAACCCCTTGACATCAACCAAGCAGTGGGAGTGCTCAGCAAGTTTTGCACAAATCTAAGCAAGCGACATTGGGAGGAGGTGAAGCACGTGTTGCGTTATCTTAATAGCAATAGGATCCTTTGCATCACCCTCAACGATAACAACAGTCTTATCCTCATCGAATGCAATAATGCACATTCGATAGGCAACCTGAACATAATGATGGCTAGTAGGTTTGTGTTTGTGCTCGGGGAAGATGTCTTAGTGTGAGTTTGATGTTGTGGTAATCTCAAAATCTGAAATATATAATCCAAAAATTTCAACCATAATGGATTAGCCTCATTGCCCCTTTGCTTCTAATTCTTGATTTATAAGCTTAACATTAGTTCTAAGCAACATTTCATCCACTTTTATTAGACATCCAATACTTCCAATGTCATACACTACGTGCATGTATCGGTTATGCTACCTTTGATTTGAGATAAGCGTAAATTGTCGTCAATGACTTAGAATGGGTCCATACAATGCATTTTCCCCTCCCAAGTGGGTGACTCATGGCTTCATTCTTGTGTTCAAACTTTGAAGTAACCAGTTGGACACCATGCATGGGCTGTGTCTTTGTGCACCTTCAGTTTTGTACAGTTAATAGTTCAACATTCCACAACTTTTACCAAACATGTTTCTTGTGGGGTTTTGGGTTACAACTACAATGCCAACCAATCAGGTTTGTTAAATAAAAACAACTACTTTATGACTTCTTCCAATACCAATGCTATACCAATTAGCCACTAGATTAGGATATGACTCTCTGTTTTCTTACACTGAGTGTGGAGCCAATTTTGAGAAATGAAGCATGAAAAATTGTACTCATGCAATCACACATTGCACATATGTTTGTTCAATGTTGAGGCATTAAGGACAAATAAACAGACTAGATTTTACATGTGTATTATGTTCTCATTAAAGTTTAACATTGCATGAACAACCTTGTTGATAGAAGTAACACTACTAATTACATACATTAAAAAAAATCAATCTTCATTGTAGAATTTGTCATTGCATGGATGTCTCGGTGGAAATATAACCAAAAACCATCTATGAGTAATCACCTAACCCATAAAACTGTGTATTCACAAGTGTTTTGGGAAGTAAACATATTAGTGAACGTGGATTTCTAGCAAACATCAGAGCAAAGTACAAATAATCCATGAAAACTAGCACATTACATAAGGAATGTATATCCGAGTCTTAGAGACATTAGTTGATGTTGATGTTTCCTAAAAATAAGTGCACATAGGAACAGACGTTTTGATACAGCAACTGTCAAGAATATACAAAAGAAGAGTGTTTTTTTTTCATTTACATAGACGTATGCATTTACAATGAACAATTTTAAGCATAGATATGTTTATCAATATCAATTTTGTGGTATAAATTGATGAATGATGTAAAGGATTCAACTCAAATGTTAAAGCAATAAACTCTTATTGCCTTCTCACATGTGTGTCATAGTTCTTATCAGAACACCCTACCATGTTGGAGAATACTCTGATTAACATGTGCAAACCTTCCTTTTGATTAATGAAATGATTGTACATCCCCTTAGCATGGAAATGGTACATCACATCGCTTTTCTATTAATTTGCGACTAAGAAGAATTACAACAAGGGAGCACATGCAATGTTTTTCCATGACCTTCAGAATCCTAAATGTTTATTTGATGCACAATCATGAAGACTTGATTGAAAAATTGATAAATCTTGTAATATTCTTAAACATTATTCAACTAATACAGACTTATAAAGATGATATCTACAACCTTTATGTGGATGTATACGACCAAATTGTTCCAAAAGGCAATGTCAGCTTGTCCATGTCTGTTAAGAGGTTGGTAAAACCTCAACAAAGCACATCCCTAAAATTCTTACGATAGAGTGAACCTTCCCTTTAGAGAATGATGAACCTGTACTGTACATTTGGATTACATCATGTAAGAGAGGTTTATGATGCTTGTCAAATCTCTGATGAATGCTGATTGTAAAAAAAAGTCAACCACAGTATGCATGTGAGTCGCACAAAAGACTCCAACTCTTTGTTTAGGTTATCATAGGTGGTTTAGGTTGCCCTTTCAAGAATTAAATAGAGGATTTCTACTTTGAGTATGGGAGAAGAAGAACAATGGAACTTGGAGTAGGCCTGGGAAAACCTCTCACATAACCCACATAATGTTTACAACCATGTGCTGAAATTCTCCATGAGTTGATTTTAGAAGATTTTATGAAAAATACAATATGTTTGTATGAAAATCTTCTTGGCAGCAAGTACTGATGTCAATGAGGATGTTCGTTCATTTAAGGTGCCTTGCCATGTCGTTAGTTACCTCTCTCAAGACTTGCGGAAGGTGGATGGTTGAATGTGGAGTGAAAAGCGGGAGATCAAAATAGGACCCTAGAATCTAAAATACATGTATGAATTATCAAATCACATGAAGAGTTACTTGAATTAGCTACGGGGATATAGGGAGAAGTGCAGACTTGTTGGCATAGAGGGCATCTACCCTTGATGTCGTTAGTCTAAGTTTGGAAAACAATCTCTGGAGTATACTGCTTGTAGGGGCGCTATCTTGCACTAAAGAAGGCACAAACCTTTGTATAAGGCGCATCCCTAGGCAGAAGATTGTTCTGTCAGAGGAAGAGGCTTGAAGAGGCAGACTCTAGAGTAGCTGCTTGGACACAGCTCATAGGAGAAGTGAGAATGTCTGAAGGCATGTGAAGGCATGATGGATGGATGGAATGAGCCCCTTCAGTAGTCCTAGATATCCATAGAGACTGGACTAGGAGGTTGTAAGTCATTTTAGAACCACCTGGGTGGATACACAACCACACGAGCTAGGTTAAGGGTCACTTGGAAGATGAAGGGTCCAAAGCAACAGAAGGGTAACCAGTAGCCAAAGCATCACAAGGAGTCACCTTGTAGCTTCTTCACCAAACATGTTTGCTTTTGTTCTTGTTTTAGCAGCATTTATTGTGTGTAATGATGTATTAGTTCTCGCTGCTATGGTAGAAAGATATGCTGCAGCTCCAGCTTTGTCAGCTCGCACTGTGTAGAGTGATGCAATGGTGTCCGCTGATAATGCAAACAAATTTGCACCTGCCTAATTTTTGTCAGTTAGTAGTGTGTGGACTGTTGCAGTCGTTTTGTTAGTCATTATAGACAGATTTGTTGCCATTATAGCTTCTTCTACTGGTAGCATACGGTGTTTTCCAATAGTCTTTGGTGCCGTTATGAAACAATTGCTAGCATTCTAGCTTCATTAGTAGGGAATGTGTAAGTCACAGCTATGTTATCTATCCTTGTCAGATTATACTATGCTTTTCAAGCTTCTTCAGCTGGCATTATGAAGGTTGTTATGAATTTTTGCTACCCCTTTGACAAGATCTTATGTTTTTCTAGGTTTTTCAGCTGGCTTCATGTAGTATGAATTACATGGTTCTTCTCCTTGTGCCTACCGTGTGGATTGTTCATGGAGGATTCGGATGTTACCTTCAAATCGTATACGAAGATTCTAGAGAGGCTGGGCAAGAATGGACTTGAGTGCGGAGACATCAACTATAACACATAATGAAAAGAGACTTGTGCTGATAGCTTGTTGTTGAAATCGTTGGAAGTCTACCACCATATCCATGTCATACATTTCAGGTGCCATGCCCACTATTTTGTTGTGCATGAGCTTAAGTTGTTGTTCTCACAAGTTGCCGTGCTCTCATCCCATGTCAGTATTTGTGGAAGGTTGATGGTTGAATTTGGACTGAAACTTAAAGGAAAAGGCGTTAATGTTGGAATCTGAAAAACATGTAGGAATTTGTAGGTCACATAGAGAAGTACATGAAGATTTTTGTGAACTTGCTTCATGGATGTAGCCATAATTACAAGCTTTCGGAGCCGCAAGGCGCCCACCGAGGAAACAGTGCGACCATGTCGAGAAAACCAAACTTGGAGTAAACTACTTGCAAAGCACTAGCCTTCATTGAAGAAGGCGCAAGCCCTTGTGGGAGGCGCTTCCCTAGGCACTGGATTTTAGTGTCAAAGACAAAAGCATGTAGAGGCAGACTCTTGAATATTTGCTTAGACACAACTTGAAGGAGAACTTAAAATGTCTATAGGTATGTCAAGGCATGATAGACTGGATGGACTCCGCCCCATAAGTAGTCTTGGGTATCCTTGGATGCTGTGGCATTAGAGGTTGTAAGCACTTTTAGAACCACCTGGGTGGTTACAAAACCACCCCTGTCAACTAAAGAGTCACTTGAACATGAAGGGTCACTACTAGCTAAAGGGCCACTAGAGGTTGAAGATGCCAGGGTAGTTGTAAGGTGATTAGGTGGTTGTAGGAGGTTGTAGGAGGAGGTTGATCGATTCCCCTTGAGGAGGAAGCTCAAGGGCTTCCATTCGCATCCAAGGGCACCTCAGATGTTGCAGAGGCAAGGATTTGAGCATCACCTCTCTTCACATAAGAAGGTGAATTTGTGGTCCCTTCCAAGTAGACAAAATGCACCACAACATGCATTTTAACCAAACTCAGCCATTGAAACAGGGTAATTCTCAACAACCCCCCTAGTTGTTGATGGCTGGTGTTGATGAAGATCCTTGCAAGAATTGTGGGAGGGTTCTTGAGATGAAGACACATCATGGAGTCGTTCTTTGAAAATGATGGTACTTCTATAATTGTTCTTGAAGAGGAATTCATTGTCCCAAACAAGCAGATGGTACGGATGTTTCTTTCCCAAACAAAGAGGGCTTGGGGCGTTGGATGCATGCTCTATATTTGTTCTTTGTCTTCTATGATGATTATGGATGTCACGAGTGAGACTTTGCTTACTCCCCACATGCTCTCTTGATATGTGCTAACAATGTGATCCTCGCAAAATTTGCGTGAAACTACAAGGCTTGCAGTTTTCTCAAAAATTGCAAGGAAGGGGGAGGGATGCAATCTCCCTTAAGGGACCGAGGCATGCTTCAAGGACTGTTTGACCGATTCTCAGCAAGCACATGGTTGAGTGGGTCCGTCGATCATCGATTCATGGTTGCTCAGCAGTTGCTTGCAACCGCCACATGAGGCGCGGTCTAGGTGGGGAGGTTTGAGCAAGCTGCCGCAGCTCATTGTCTTTCCTTGCTGAGAAGGAATGATAATGATCGCATTGATTGGAGGTTTTGGTCTTGTAACGTTGCGGTTTTGGGATGGCTTACAAAAAAACCGTTGTCATTGAAGAAGAAGATAGAAAGTTGGTAGAGAGTTTGAAAAAACAGTCAGGACGGTTTTCATGGCTGTGTCTTTCTGGGATGGAGGTGGAAGTTGCCAGTACCTCCAACGCAAAGGATGTGGTAGCTCCCATTTCCACACTAGAGGCATCTAGAGGGTCAGTTGAAATCCTCCAAGCCTAGTATATATGCCACATAATGTTGCATGAAAGGATCATCATTGTGAAGTGTATCCTTGAGGTTTCTCTTGAACCTTGTGGGTCTATTGTTTATGGAAATGCATTCTCTTCCTGGCGCCCTGTGGCAATGGAGCAATCCTTGTCCTTTGATTTGAGGTCAAATGATGTTGTTGTCAAAGAATATATTTTAACCGATGTACAAATCAACTTAAATACTCTGTTTGTCATTGCAACATGAGTAAAACCTCTTGAGGCACTAATGGCTACTGATTTTCCAGATTCAAAATTTTCCATCATGGAATTTGATAATGACGGGTGCTAGAGGCCTCTGTTGTGTTGCTTCGGGTAAGAATTTCTTTTTTCGCTTTCTCATTTTATTTTTGTGCTCTTGGTAGAAGCACCAATGGAGCAAGTAGTAGAGGTGGCACCGGAGAACATAACAAAGGTGGAGGTATTAACTCTCGTGGTGCCAATGGATGGAGCCACGATGGAGCCTTCATACAAGTTCCTAGACGTGGATACTCCTACTCCTGGTTCAGGAATGAGACAAGGAAGGTGTTCATTCTTTAGCTTTGCCATACAGATATAGTGTTGCAACAAGCGTAGTAATGGTGGTTGGAGACCATAGGGTGTTGGCATCACTTGTTTGGTATCCCCAAAGCCCATTGCGCAGGAGTGGACATGGCTTTGAAAGTAAAGGGAGCTTAAGATTTTGTGAAAAGCGAAGGATTTGACACTGGGGATTTTGTTGTATCGGCCGTTTCTAATACACACTCCACAAAGAGGTGGTGGCCATGTAAGGTCTCCTTGTTGAGCTTGTGAATTCTTTGAAGATGGATGAGGGCTGCTTGATGTAATTCCAATCTTTGGACTCGATGATGATGATTTTTTAAAACTTGTACACTATAGGAAAAAGATTCCATCTCCATTGATAGTGTTGAGTAGTGTTGCTGGCCTTCACAAGAAAAGGAGAAGTGTTGAATGCCTTAACTGGGACGCTGAACAGTTGGCAACACTTTGTCTAAAAGTGGGAATGGTGCCGCCAGAAAGCTTTGTCCACCATATCATTGGGGAAAAAAGTGATTCTTGTCTCAATGCATCAAATGGTTGCGCCATCACTAGATTCATCAAATAATCTTGAAGAATCTGCTGTAGTGATGCCTCATGAATCTATGGGCAGATGTGGTGATTTCCCATTTTTGTTTACCAAAGTTGTAGATGATGGAAATATCATACTTGACATGGAGGAAAGTTCTCCGCCTTCTTTTATCACTTTTTCAACCAGCAGCGTAGTTGTACTTTATGAAAAAATAGTTGCACACTCTTTTATTCAACTTCATCAGTTGGTAGCATTGTGACAATTGACGTGGAAAGAACTTTGTGCCTTTTTGTTCCAACTTTTTTTTGTTGGCCGCATAGTGGAAATGTTTTTGAGATAGATCTATACTCTTTCATTTCAACTTCATTCATTGGTGGCGTAGTTCTGGTAGACATGGAAAGAGGTACATATTCTTCTTTTCCAACTTTGTCAGCTAAATCTATAATTGCAGTTGACATGGAAAGAGCTTTTGGCTATTCTATTCTCACTTTGTTAATTGGCGGCTTAAGGATAGTTGACGCAAAAGGAGCTTCATGCTCTTCTATTCAAGCCTTGTCAAATGGGTATAGAGTGTTGGTTGAAGAGGAAAGAGCTTCACGCTTTTCATATCTAACTTTGATAGCTGGTGGCATAGTGGCGGTTGACACGGGAAGAGCTTAACACTCTTATGGTCTAGCTTTGTCAGTTGGCAGCGTAGGGGAGGCTTACGTGGACAGAGCCTCACACTTTTGTATTTTAGTTTTGTTTGCGTGTGTTGCAAGTAGTTGTAACTGTGTTTGCTATAGTTGCAAACGAGTTTGTCGCCGTTCAAGTTTTGTCAGCTGGTTTGAAGTAGTTTGTTGTAAGAATGGTCATTACCACATTAGATACAATAGCTATCACTCTTACTTTGTCACAAAATTAGTTTGCCCTTGTTCAAACTTTATAAGCATGCATTGTGTAAAATGTTGTACCTATGCTTGATACCATGGTGGAGAAGTCTATTACAGCTGTAGCTTTGACTATTGGCATTATGTAGAGTTTTGTAACGCTGTTCGCTATAGATGCGGATAAATCTTTTGCTGGCCTAATTCTCTTAACAATTAGTGTGTGGAGTTATGTAACCGTGTCTTTTGCCATTGTAGACAGATATGTTAGGGTTCTAGCCCCTTTAGCTTGTAACGTGTAGAGTTTCTTAGTAGTGTCTGCTACCATTGCAAATAAACTTGCTTGCGTTACAAATTCATCAGTTGGTAATGTGTAAGTCGTAGTAATGTTTGCTATCCCTTTGAGAGGATGTTTTGCTTCTCTGCATTCTTTAGGTGGCATTGTGTAAGTATTTATTATAATGTCTACTACCCTTGTGACGGGATCTTTCACTTTACCAGCTTTGTCAGCTGGCTTCGTGTAGGATAAAGTACCTGGTTCTTCTCCTTGTGCATGTTGTATGCCTACTTTGTGTAGGATTTGAATGTCAGCCTCAAACTTAAGACAACAATTCTAAAGTTTGTGGACAAAAATAGACTGGAGTGTAGAGAAGTCCACTATCTTCTGCACACCATGAAAAGAGAGACTTGTGTTGAGAGGTTTTTTATGAACTTATTAGAAGTCTGTCATCTTATCCATGTCATACTTGTCAGCTACCATGCCTTCTATGTTTTGGATGAGCTTAAGTTTCCCTTTTCATCACAAGTCATTGGCGTGCTCTCATGCCAAGTCAAGATTTGTAGAAGGTGGATGGTTGCCTCTGGACCAAAAACCGGAAGGAAAACAAATCAATGCAAGATTTTGTAATTTATGTAGGAATTTATAGATGACTTAGAGAAGCACATGAGGAGTTTTTTGAGCTTGCTGAACAGATGTAGCCATAAGTGTAGACCTGGTGACCTGTAAGATGCCCGCCATGGATGCGGTGAGACCAAGTCTGGATAACCACACTTGGAGTAGAATGCTTGCAAGGGCACTAGTTTTCACTAAAGAAGGCACATGCCTTTTTAGGAGGTGCTTCTCCAGGCATAGGCATGTAGTGTGAGAGGTTAAAGCTTGTTGAGGCAAACTTTGGAGTAGCTGCTTGGAGACATCTTGAAGGAGAACTGAGTATGTCTGAAGGCATGTCAAGGCATGATGGCTTGATGGATTGAGCAGCTCAAGTAGTCTTAGGTGTTCTTCGAGACTCTAGCCTTGGAGGGTCACAAGGAGTCATTTTCTAGCGCATTCACCAAACATATTTGCTTCCAGTCTAGATTTTTCCACAATGGTTCTGAAGAATGTTGCAGTAGTTATTGTTGTTGTGGTGAAGAAATCTATTGTAACTTAAGCTTCATCAGCTAGTATTGTGTATAATGTTGCTATTGTATGCATCGCCTTTGCAGAAAAATCTACTATTGCCCTAATTTTGTTTGCTAGTAGTGTGTGGAGTGTTGTATTCATGTCTTCCATCGTTGTAGATAGATATGTTGCTACTCAAGCTTCTTTAGTAGGTAGTGTGTATAATAGTGTGTACGATTTATAGTACTTTCAGCTACCATTGTAAACATATTTCCTACCACTCCAGCTTCAATAACTGGCAATGTGTACGTCATAGCAATGGTTGCTATCCCTTTGAGAGGATGTTTTGCTTCTCCTACTTTGTGAGCTGGCATTGTGTAGGTTGTTGTGGCAATCTCTGTTGCCCATTTGAAAGGATCTTTTACTTTTATAGCTTTGTCAGCTGGCTTCATGGAGGATAAATTGCATGGTTCTTCTCGTTGTGCCTACACTATGGCTTTTTTGTGTAGGATTTGGATGTCAACCTCAAACTTTAGACAAAAGTTTTAGAGGTGCTGGGGAAAAATGGAGTAGGGTGTAGAGACATCCACTATCTGCTACACATCATGAGAAGAGACTTGTGTTGAGGGGGGCAACATATCTGTCTACATCGATGCCAAGAATTGTAGAAGGTGGATGGTTGAATGTGGATTGAAAACTAGAAGGACAAGGCGCAGATGATGGAATTGAAAATATATGTAGGAATTTGTAGATCACATAGAGAAGTACATGAAGAGTTTTGTGAACTTGCTACAGGGATGTAGCCCGAAGTGTAGACTTGTTGACTTGTAAGGCGCCCGCCTTTGAAGTAGTGAGACCAAGTGTGGAAAGGGCACTAGCTTTCACTGAATAAAGCACATGCCTTTGTAAGAGGCATGTCCCTAAGCATAGGCTTGTAGTGTTAAAGGCTGAGACTTATAGAGGCAAACTCTTGAGGAGCTCCTGAGACACAGCTGGAACAAGAAGTGAGAATGTCTGAAGGCATGTCCAGGCATGATGGACTCAATGGTATAAGCCCCTTAAGTAGTCTTGGGTCTCCTTGGAGACTCTAGCATTGGAGGTTGTAAGTAGTAAAACCGTTTGGGTGGTTACACAAACACCCGAGCTAGTTGAAGAGTCACTTGGAAGATGAAGGGTCACTAGCAGTTGAAGGGCCACTAGAGGTTGAAGGTGTAATGGTAGCTGAAGGGTTACTATGAAGTTGTAGGAGGTTGTAGTTGGAGGTTGATCAACTACCCTTCAATTGGAAGATGAAGGGCCATGGTGTCGAAGGGCTTCTAAGGCATGTCAGATGTTGTAAAGGCAAGGATTTGAGCCCCACCTCCGTCCATTTAAGGAGGTAATTTTGTGCTCCCTTCCAAGTAGAAAAAGTGCACGACATGCATTTTAGCCAAACTCGGCCATCAAAAGTGGATAAATCTTAACAACCATGTTGTACAACCTCATGAATCATGTTTCCTACTTCATTGTAATGCATGGAACAACAAGTGAGAGAAGAAACAAGATGGAGGATGAGGGTGATGGTGAGTTTACAAAGTAGCTCACAAACATTTGAATTGATGTCTGTGATGATATGAAAAATTGATGGATGTGCAACTAACGACGGACAAAGGAGTAGGGGCAAGAGACATCATTTAATCCTAGGGGCAAAACAACCTAGATAACGCAACTAGAGTAGCTAAATCAAATCTGACTGATTGTTTGCATGCTGTTGCCCGTCATTTGCTTTGTTTGAGCCTAACGAACATATAAGAAGTGTGAGAATTGAAAAGTTTGACTCAGGATGTATTCACAAAGAATTACTTCAAACCATTAGTTCAAGGCCCAAAAAGGGAAAAAAAGAAGAAATCACTAGTACTTTGACTAAGGGGGTGAACCGATGCTTTGATTTTGCTATTGATTATATCTCTTGATAGGTTAGGTTTGTGGAAGGCGACAAGAGAAGGCATCTATAATCTTTTGTTAGTGCTTGAAATTGCGCCAAGACTTTTTCTCTAGAAGTTGAGATATGAAAGAACCTTGGAAAATTGTCCCATGATTTTATCGCCTAGTATGCCTGCGTGGCGGGGCTTAAAGCACGTGTAACATGTTTTAAAAGCTACAAAGAAAACAGTTAAAGAAAATTCCCACTGTAAAAAATTCTTTTGAAAAAATTGTTTATTGGTTATGTAGATTATCTTCAATATCCACACTAAAGGAGGAATGTTGATCATGTTTGAAATTGCTTGAATTTGTTTTTGTTGATTCGTAATGGAAGTGCGCTTCAGAGGGTTGCTAACGGGAGTTGGTTTGGCATGTGGAAAACCAAGACTTGTTCTTGTTGATGGTGGGAGAGTACTTCCACAACTACTGTGGATATAGCAGTCAACTCCCGCTGATTTGTTCTGGTTTCAGATTGCAGAATCACAAAACATTCATCATTCACGCGGGAAATCACATCGTCCATAGAATCAACAGCAAAATCATAGCGCCGCTTCAGCCCTTTAGTAGTCCGTTACTCTTACGCTGACCTGACCATTTCTTTAGGCGTTTATTTCTTTAATTCGTGCGCGAATTAAATTTCGTCAGTTTCGGAACTACACCTAAATGTCTGACGGGTACAACCCGCCCCATTGTCCCGCGTTTGGGTAGAAACGGCGGAAACATCAAGGGCTGCACATTCTCTTCCCGCAGCAACAGCAGCAGCAGCAGCAGCAGCAGCAGGAGCAGCAGCAGCAGCAGCAGCAGCAGCAGCAGCAGCAGCAGCAGCAGCAGCAGCAGCAGCAGCAGCAGCAGCAGCAGCAGCAGCAGCAGCAGCAGC